>PVKM010003900.1:0-54902 GCA_004027735.1 Carollia perspicillata
GTTGCTTAGAAAGAAATGGGCATGTCTCACCACTTGATTGTCCTGCATTGTGGACAGGAGCCCCTGACCGGACAGAATATGCAAAGGTGTTGGACAAGAGGGCATTTTATCAATCTGCTTAATCTGTACTCAAGCATAGCATTAAAAAAACTGGGCTAGACTAAGGAAAAGGAGGAATGAATCTTGGTGGAAGAAATATCAATAATGTAAGATATTCAGAAAACACATCTTACTGGTGGAAAGTAGCAATGAGTTGAAATGACTTCCAATAAAAGTGAAAGAAAAAATTGCTAAAGCAGGACTGCATTTGAACATCAAGAAGACAAAAATCATGACTGCAGAGGAAATACATCATGTTAACATAGACAATAAAGACAGAGAAATTACTAAAGACTGCTTACCTTGGCTCAGTCCTCAGTTCAAATGGAGACTTCAGCCAACAAATCAAAAGAAAGCTGAGACTCAGAAGGGCAGCAATGGAAGAATTAGAAAAGTTCACCAAGGAAAAAAAATATGTCATTAGAGACCAAGGTAGAGATCATCCATATCCTCATATTCCCTGTTACTATGTATGGATGTGAATGTTGGACAGTGAAGAAAGCTGGGAGTGAAAAAATGATTTATTCAAAATACAGTATTAGAGAGGAGTTGCTCCATGACCACCCTGGACCACCAGAAAGATGAATAAGAGGGTCTTAGAACAAAATGAGCCTGAAATATCACTGGAGACAAAAATGACAAAACTAAAGCTGCCCTACTTCGGACATATCGCAAGAACACGGGGTTCTTTAGAAAAGAGAATAATGCTAGGAAAAGTAGAAGGCAGTTGGAGAAATGGAGCAAATCCAAATATGAGACGGACTGACCCCATAAAAGAAGCCATAGGAATGCGTGTGCAGGAGCTGAGCAGGGCTGCTGCAGACAGGACATTGTGGACATCGCTCATTCACAGGGTCACCAGGAGTCTGAGCCAACTCAATGGCAGGTAACACACACAATATTTCACCACTATGATGGCTTCATGAGTTTTTGCTATCTTGATCATTGTCATATCCCCAGCCACTGGCATAGCTTATGACACATAATAAAGAAGCAACTAATATAGTTTCAATAAATGAATGAATTAATTAATGAATTGGTACAAAAGGATATACTGAGTGAGGTTAACTTATCCTGTTTTTATGTAGGTTATAGTACCAAGATACATTCTACAAATTCTAGAGGATATAGTGTGCCCTGGCAGCCTCTGATTTCTCCTTTGTAAAAGGTTTTAAAAATGATCTGTCTACAACATGTATCACCCAAATAGAGGCTAGGATTTATTTAGCCTATTGGACCAGCTTGCTTCGTATCAGAGTATGAGTGTGGTTTTTATTTTCCTCTCTAACATTTTGAGAGTTTGAAAACAGTTTCTAGACTAGGACCTTTAAATCAGCTTGCAAATTACCTTTGTGATAGAATGTAGGCTTGCCACATTTCTGGCTTTGCTCGGCCTGGTTTTATTTCAGATCACATGTTGAAGCCCCATACCATTTGTGTGGAAACAACTACTTCTTGATTTAGAAAACTCTTAAGCTACATTTAAGCATTTGCTCAAAAAAATAGACTTTAAAGACTTAGTATCTATCACTTGATTTTTTTTAAAAAAGCTTTGCTTTCTTTCGATACCTTGACTGTTGCTCTATCTGTCAATGAAAGTGAAGATCCTGTGACAGCCCACTGCTGTGCTGGTCAGAGTTCTCTGTCTGCATACTTTGTTATTGTAGTCTTTGCAATGGCATTGGAAACATCCTAAGTACCTCTCTCACATTTAAAAAACCTTTTAAAATTCTGAAATAATTTTAGGCTAACATAGAAGTTGCAAAATAGTACAGGAAGTCCCTGTGTCCTCTTTATGAAGTTTCCTCCAATGATAACATCTTCCGTAATCATGGTAACAGTTGACAGCTAAACTAAATAATAACTAAACTACAGACCACATTCAAAATTTGCCAGTGTTGATGTGCACTCATTCATATGTGTGCATGGTTCTGCATTTTATAGCTTGTATAGATCTGTATAACCCCCAGCACAGTTAAGATACAGGACTGTTCCGTCAGCACCTAGGAATCCCTAATGCTCCCTCTTCAAAATTGTGCTCTCTCTTCCCCGCTTTCTGCTGGCAACCACTCATTTATTCTCCATTTCTGTAATTTTGTCGTATTAACAATGTCAAGTAAACAGGATCATATAGTATTCAGTATCTTAAGATTGACTTTTTAAAGTAAGTTTACTGTGTTTAAGAGACATCTAAGCTGTTGTATGAATCAATAATGTGCGTCTCCCTTTTTTTGCTCACTAATATCCTATTGCATGGACCTATGAGCATTTGCTTAATCATTCACCATCCAAAGGACATTTAGGTTATTTCCAGATTTGAGCTATTACAAACAAAGCTGCTGTGTTTAATTTTTAATAAATGAAGCTGAACATTTGTGGCCAGGTTTGTGTGTGAACCTTTTCATTACAGTTACACTAAAATGTGGAATTGCTAGGCTGTACCAAAAATGCATTCTTAACTTTATAAAACACTGTCAAATTGTTTTCTGAGATATTCATACCATCTTGTATTCTCATCAGCAATGTATGAGAGGTCAAGTACTTCCTCATCAATAGCCCTTGGTATTATTAGGCTTTGTTTTTTTTTTTAATTTTAGCCATTTTAACAGGCACGTACCCCATTTAAAAATAGTCACTTTTTTATGAATATAAGATAAAAGGCATTTCCCCATTGGGCAGAGTCATAACACTTCCAGTGAAACAGAATCAAACATACCTCAAATGGCTATGGTAGAGGAAGTTCACTCATCCATACCAATGTCATACAGATATCATGGATACTTTATATATTGTAAAACATTACGTCCATAAAATCTGTTCTTATTTTAACATTCATAAGAAATATTTAGGGAGAAGTTAGAAGGTAACTGGATAAAGGAGTCCTTGAGCAGCAGGGGTGGGATATATTTAATTTATACAATATGAATTCTTCAGGAAAGTAGTGTAACCACAGCTAATGTTTTGGAAGATCCACATAGTGTCATTGTGGAGGGCAAAATAAGTACAAAGAATGGTGGAGTGAAGACTAGATAAGAATCATTAGAAAAATATTCAGATGAATGTGCACAAAGCCAATTGTAGATTGAATGAAAGAAAATGTTAGGTAGAATGTTTTGCAAAAGAAGGACCCATGTAACAGTGAAATGGTGAGATTTAGGATGATTCTAAGATATTATACCAGAAATAAGAAAGTCTGCATTAAAGGCAAGCCTACTATAAATACAGTAGTTTGAATAATAATCACAGCAAGCATGACTAACATGTGGCTGTGCTGTGTTTTATTTGGACACCATGATCCTCACACTAGCCCCATGACACAAGAACAATAAGCCTCATCCACAGAGAAGGAAACTGGCACTCAGAGTGGTTAGGAGCATGTTTAAGATCAAAAAGTGAGGGGAATTCTACTTTCATCTGTGAAATAGAACAGTAATACTATAAACGTAGTTATTAAAATCTTTAAATAAGTCATATCCTTATTAATAGTCATATCCTTAAAATTTTAAGGACTATATACATGAAACTTACCTAGTATTGTTTTGTCAACAATTCTTCTCTAAAGATTGAATTCACAGAAGAACCCCAGAATTTTAAATATGGGCACATCTTCTCTACAGAAAATAGATATTATCATTCTTTAAATGATTTTTGCATCTACAATTAAAGCTCTTTGGGCTTAATTCCATGATCTCCCATCAGAATACTTAATTTAAAAAATAAATATGATGGAAAGCTCAGAAATCTTATAATTTTGCTACAATTATGCATGCATATAAATGTGCATGCAAGTAAATATTATAAAACCAAAATAATATTTTATTCCCATTTTTCTAAAGGACATCAAGAATGATAAATTTGAATATTTGTGGTAAACACTCAGGGAAATGTCAGAATCATTACTTCCATGAGACATTGTCTCATTGTCAGCTCTTTGTAATCAGTTTAATTTTTATTGAAGAAAAGCAACAATCACAAATCAGCTTTCTTGTGTCCTTTGAATTCTTATGGCTGCAAATGAGGCTTCCAGCTGCTTCCATTTCATTTTGCAAAGGCACCATGTTGAATCATTAATTACCTATGAAGGTGCTGCATTCTCTTCTCTTTCTGGTAGAACAAAATATAAATCAGATTGGAACCTGGGGCTGTGGAGTCATTTTTTCTTAAAATGCCATCTGCCAGTTTCCACTTCAGAACATCCAGAAATCATTAAAGATGAGGGAAGGAGGGAGGAGAGGGGGTAGTGAAGCATCCCAGTGTCAGGGTGTCTTGTCACAGCAGTCTGTGTTATCACACCTGCGGCAGCCTCTACCAGCCCCTACCAGCCCCCATCCCACCCTGAGATTACTGACACAGCCTCCTAACTCCTCTTGCTGTCATCGGTCCTATCCAGTCATTAATCTGGGTAGTTAGAGCAGTCAGTCTGCAACACCCACCTGACCATGCTTCTCTTCACATGCCTTTATAGCCTCCTCTCTCAACTCTCCATCTGATAAACCACACTCCCATCATGTTTGACTTCTAAAGTCAACTTAACCCTTGTCTTACTGTTTGGGTAACCTCTACCTGAGGCAAAGTCCAGGACTCAGTTGATGTTTTACCTCTTCTGAGTCCTCCGTAATTGTGGAGGTCAAAGTCCTTCTCTTTGACCACCAATTCCCATTATTCAACCACCTCAGCCAGCATACTGAACACGGTGCTCTGAGGATGGGCTTCCATAGCCTTCAATAGTTATCACATGTTCTTATCATTGTTTTTTGCCTTTTTCCATCTTCTAATATTAATACATTGTGAGATACTTAAGAGCAAAGATCATGTTCTATTTGCCTTCATAAGGGTGTCCTAAGAATACAGGTGTGTTTGGCAGGGGAAGACAAGTCATCTATGAAGGTGTTTCAAATGAAAGAAAGGGAGGAGGAAAGGGAAAAACAGAGAAAGAGCAAGGGCCAGTAAAGACTTGTGGGATAGAGTGAAGTGCAGTGGACTGGCTGACCACTTGAGTAATGATTCTCCTCTCATGAACAAGTCAAATAAGTAAAGTGTCCCAAATAATTTTTTTAATTATATGAGCATAAGTTCCTGGGTTTGTAAAATGAAATCTGCAGAATCACTAGGTTTTATTTGAAAATGGCTGAGTTGGTGTCAGCAGCCCCAGAGTGATTCTAGCAGCAGGAACAGGCAGGACTTCTGGGGACGTGAAGCATTCCTGTCCTACTGGGGGAGCACAGGACCTGCCCCACCACACAGCCTTCACTTGGGTCAGCCCAGGTACACAGATCTTCCTAACCATCTGCAAGCTAATGCTGGCATTCTGAATGTTGCTGGCATTCTGCATGTTCCACATTTGTCACCACTGTGAAACAACACAACCATTTTCAGGCCTTTTTAACACTCCATACTGTCTAAGTAAGTGAGACCACATCTGGAGAAGACTAAAGGTCCCTTAGAACTTGACAGTGTACTGTATTTGTTCATTCAACAAATACTTATTAATCTATTCTATAATGAGTTCTATGCTGTGCACTAGTAATATAATAAAGGATGAGCCTTAATTTATTCCCTCCTATAGTTTTAGTTTAGTATGCAATACAGACACTCAACAAGTACATCTATCTGCCTTGCAGATTTTAATGACATGACAGAAAACCCAATTTAAACTACATAAGTAAAGTAAATATATAATGGCTATGGTAAACATATAATAACTGCCAGTGGGTTCAGTTTTGGCATACATTGGTCCAAATACTCAAATGATGGTCATAGGACACACACATGATTACACACACACACACACACACACACATACATACATATGTACTCACAATTCCCTTTCTCTTTATTTACTACAAATAAGCTACTTTAACACCAAACCAACATCTTTCCTGATTTATATCCACAGAAAAGAGGAAGCTACTCCCCGCAACAATTTTTAAGTCCCTGAATTAAGTTTCATAGGCCTACACAGTCCTGATTTGAGTCCCAGAGAGATCCTCAAATCAACCACCAGGAGCAGAAGGGTAGGGTCAATGATTACTTTAGTCTAGGGCATGTCTTCCTGTCCTGGTGCCCTGGACCTTCACCTAAAGCTTGGGGGCTTTCAAAAACTAAATTGCAATTCTTCTGAACATCAAAAATGATGGGCAGCAAAAACCCAAATTATGCTTTATTATAATTTTTTTGAAAAAAATATTTCAATTGTTGTTCAAGTACAGTTTTCTGTCTTTTACTCCCATCCCAGCCAAACCCCCAGTGCTCCCAACCTCCCTCCCATTTCCACCCCTGTTAGTTTTTGTCCATGTGTCCTTTATACTTGTTCCTGTATCCCTTCCCTTTTTCCTCTGAAATTCCCTCCCCTCTCCTCTCTGGTTACTCTCAGCCTGTTTTCTGTTTCAATGTATTTGGTTATATTTTGCTTGCTTGTTTGTTTTGTTGTTTAGGTTCCTGTTAAAGGTGAGATCATATGGTATTTGTCTTTCACCACCTGTCTTATTTCACTTAGCATAATGCTTTCCAGATCCATCCATGCTGTTGCAAAGGGTAGGAGCTCCTTCCTTCTTTCTGCTGCATAGAATTCCACTGTGTAAATGTACCATAGTTTTCTGATCCATTCATTTACTGATGGGCACCTAGATTGCTTCCAATACTTGGCTATTGTGAATTGTGCTGCTATGAACATTGGGGTGCATAGGTTCTTTTGGATTGGTGTTTCAGAGTTCTTAGAATAAAATCCTAGCAGTGGAATTGCTGGGTCAAAAGGCAGATCCAAAGGCATTTTTGTATAGCAACAACAAAACAGCAGAAGCAGAAATCAAGAAAAAATCCCATTGGATATAGCAAAAAGAAAAATAAAATACCTAGGAATAAACCTAACTAAGGAAGTAAAAGACCTGCATGCAGAAAACCACACAACACTGCTCTATTATAATTTAAATGTTGTTAAGTGACATGAAAGAAACAAATTAACAAGGAAAATAAAACTAAAGAAAATGCCTAACTTTGCATAGCCTGGGAAAATCCCCCGAAGATGTGATCATTCGGTGAGATGGGGTCTTTCAAAGAGTAAGAAAGAAATGCCCACATGGATTCCATGGGAACAACATTTCATAAAAAGGAAACAGGACAAGGGTTTCTGATTTTGAGATGATGCTGGTCACTTCAGGACACCATGAATCCAGTGTGGCTGTAGTGGTGAGACAGGCAAGAAAGAGCAAAGTCAAAGGTAAGAGAGGTGGGCAGGGAGGGCCTTGGGCCACTCAGGACATTTTAATTATATTCTGGATATGATAGGGAAGCCACTCACTGGATTTATTGCTCTTACTCCTCAATATTGCTGATCTAATTACTTGCATATTTTTATGTTTCATTTGCTCAGTGCATGAGCATATTGAAGATGCCAAGCACTAGGCATGCTACTAGCCCTCAAAGAGTTTGCAGTCTAAGGAGCTAAGGAGAGAGAGGAATAAGGCAACCATACCATCGAGAAATTAAAAGAGACATGGTCATATTTGGGCATCTTCCAGATACCAGAAACTGTGCTAGGTATGTTATCTACATTTCCACTTCTCTTTACAACCAATCTACAAGCTTTACTTTTTCAAAGAAAAGATACCCAAGTATCCAAAGGCTAAGAAATTGGCCTGAGGTCTTACCCAGAAATTAAGTATCAGAGGCAGAGTTTGAATTTAGGCCTAGTACTATAAGCCCATCTTTGTGTAATCATTAAGCAGGCATTTACATATAGCCTCTGCTAGTCCTCTCAACAATCTCACAGTGCATGGAACCTTTTGTTCAGTGAGAAAAGCAATATGGACTAAAATAAATACATGTATTCCCAAGGTCGCAGAGCAAGCACATGGCACAGGAAGATGTCAAAACCAGGGTCATCTGGGTTCAAATCCAATGTTCTCTCGGTCCCACCATGCTGTCTCTAAGAAGCTTAAACACTAAGTGCTTTGCTGATTCAGAAAAAAAGAGGGTGCAGGTCCCACAGAGGAATTAAGAAATTCAGGGAGGCTTCTTAGACAGCAACTTGCTGGTGAGACTTTGAAAGGTGCAATATGGGAGGAAAGAGGGCCTTTTAGTATGAGGAGCTCAAATGATTTTTACCACCCTTTTCTGCCCAGTGGGTACTGGAGGACAGAAAGTAAACACACTCAGATGACCTTCTGGAAAGTTCTCATGTTGGCTGGGACCCCTGCCTCTTCACAAGCCTCCTCTCCTTCCCTACTAGCCATCAGAGAAAATTAGCTTCTCTAGACAAAGGAAAGTAGAAACCAAATGATTCTGGCCCACAGTTTATTGCTTGGTTGACCCAGTTCCTGGCAACTTCTATTCCAGGGTAGCCATGGGTACCAAATGGGGAGGAGGCTGGTGTAAGGATTCAGGGTGGCCTGGAAACTCAGGGTCCTTAAGACTTTGACTAAATTTAGCTTTAAATCCCAGCTCTAAAAATCATATCTATCTATCTATCTATCTATCTATCTATCTATCTATCTATCTATCTATCTATGTGTCTATCTATCTATGTGCATACTCCTCAGAGACTGAGAATTTCCCCCAGATAACCAGCAACCCTTGAGACAGTAGAAGACAGTAGCTTGAACCAGACTGATGGTCACACTGTCCAGGCCTCTGGCAGATAAAAGACAACATCTTTACCTAAGTGATGTTTCAGTTCCTGAGTCATAAGAAGAAATGACCCCCTTGCTACTTTCCATGAGACCAGACAGAGTGACCCTGGGATAGACCAAAGAACTCAGAAAGAAGTCTTCCCTTAATTTCATAGCATTTTGCTTTTGCATCGAATGACTGTATTATCTAGTAACTACAAATTAGCATTGTGGCAGGTCACACATGTTTTCTCTAAGTTGCCCTTAATACTCCCTATGAGGAGGCGAGCCTGATTCCTACATCTTCTGTGTGCACTTGAATCTAGGTGGAGTCTATGACTGCCTGTCCAATGGAATGTGATGAATTGATGTTACGTCAGTTCTGGATGACACTGATTGGCCTAGGAGCTTTCATTCCTTGGTCATGGGGAGCTAGTGACCATGGAAGTGTGACAACCTGTCAATCACCAAGCACAGAGAAGTCTAAGCCTTGTGGAGAGGCCAAGAAGCATCAGAAGCCCAGACACATGCTAAAGAAGCCACTGGGTGATTGAGCTAGACAAGAAACCTAGAGTTTGAAGGGCAGTGATAAACACAGGGTGAGTCCGGGTCACAGAGCCAGACTTCCAGACTCACAGTCAGTGTATCTTCCCCATGCCATGTAAGGCTGAAGACATAGTCTGGGACCACAGGATAAAAGCCCAACCATCCCATCTGTAATTCAAAATGATATGAGCAATCAATCATAATAATGATAATATTACTAAAATATGCCTCTTTAGACCTTCCAAAGCACTTTCACATCCATAATATCATTTAACCCTTAAGACTGTCTACTAAGGTAAGAAAGGAAGACAAGACTTCCCAACTTTACAGAAGAAAAACTGAGTCTCAGAGATAGAGTGGGAACTGTTAAAGATCACGTAACAATTAAAGGGTGACAAAGAAAAGTCACTGACCTGACACAGGCCACTGAACTCTTCCACCTCAGAGAGTCAAAGCCAGCCTTCCGCCTTACAAAGAAGAATGACAAAGAAAGACTGTTTGATAACAGATATCAGGAAGGACACAGGGAGAGATAAGGAAAGAATTTAAAGGAAACTAGGAAGCAAAGATTGGAAGAATAAAAAATACCAAACAAAGACTTACGCCAGTAAGAAATCAGGAACCGAAAAATCAAGAGGCAGACAGTGGCCAGGATGAGTAAAAAGAGCCTAAGCCGTGGAAAGGGGGGAGGCCCCTCTCACTGAAGTAGGTAAAACCTCCACCTTTTGTCAGTAACATGTACACGTGGGAGGCAAATACAAGTTAGATAAGGGTCTAACAGAGAGTCCAGTACAGAAACCATTTATGAGATTCTCATTCCTGGGATTTCATTCAATTATCCTCAGGGTGTTTAGGGAGGAAAAAGAGTGAGGACATTTTTCTGAACCAGTATTGGGGGAGGTCTGCCTCCAGGGCAAATGTCTGGAGACATTTTTGATGCTCAAGATTTGTGCCACTGGCATCCAATGGACAGAGGTCAGGGATGTTGCTAGACACCCTGCAATGCACAGGACAGCCCTTAACGACAGTGAATTATCCTGCCCAAAACATCAATAGTGCTAAGTTTGAGAAACTCTGTCCTAGTTGACAAAACCAAAGGAGGGCTGAGGATTCCATGGGAGCTCTAATTTGGTTGAGCCCATGACCAAAGAAGAGAACAGGGGGCCACACTGAGGACAAGGTCTCCTCCAAGCAATCTGGCGGCAACAGTTTTCCAGGGAACATGAAAGACAGTAATTCAACTATAGTTCACGATACTAATCATGGTGGCTGGTATTCCTGTGCCCTTTTCACCTTCCCCCTTCACTGAGTCTTAGGATCCTTAATGAAAAAATCGAACTGTTGAGCTAATATCCCCCCCCCAAATTCCTTTCCAGTCTAAAAATCTGCAATGTGATGAGGCTCCTCTGGAATGTTCAGGCTTCTGGGTGGCTGATTGTGGCAGTGTTATTCAGAGAACCAGCGCTATCTATCTCCTTGGGTAATAGATTTTTCTATCAGCCTTGAAATATCACCCTACTTCAATTTGCAGGCTCTGATGCCAGCTATCACACCTAATTCAAGCACGGTCTGTTTTTGGCTGCTGTTTACATCATCTCTAGCCTATCTCAGGTCTGGTGGGAGCATATGTCACTTTTTCTGTTACAATCACATCATAGACTTCCAGCTAGGTTCCTGGCATATTTCTGAAAGAAAGATATTGTTATAGGAAAAAGTGGGTGATTAAATGAGAGTAATTTTGGTGGAATTAGTTTTTACTTTGATATTTAACACATGTAATTATTTTTATTATACCAAATGCACATAAGCAAAAAGAAAATGAAACTGTTCACAATCTCACTACCTAGAGGTCACTAAGATACTATTTGGGAATAATTCATTTTAAGTGGTAGACCATACTGTAGTTCTATAGTATGCATTTTCCCTTAGCAATATATCATGAGCATTTTCTATGTCAACTCATATAGTTCCATTTTTTACTTTTAAATGGCTGCATGGTCTGCTTTTCTGGAATGTGCAATAATTAATTTATCTAATCCATATGATGGCATTTTTGTTCCAATCCTTAGTTATCAAGTATATGAAAAAAAACCCTTGTACCTGTATATTTATATATTTGCCCAATCATCTACTTTGGATAAATAGCCATGAAAGTGGAAACTCCATGTGAAAAGGAAGGAAACTTAAAGTTCTTGTTCATCTTTTTATCCCCAGTATCTATCTATAGTATCTAGTACATAATACAATTTCAGTATCCATTTGTAAATTAAATTTTTAAATGGAATTATGAGAAAGAGGGCATGCATGTATTATATTTTACCATGCATTGTTTAGATGATACAGAGGAAATTACACAACTATGGTATATAATCCTATCAAAAGAGTTGCCTGTTTTTTATCTTGTTCTTGCCAATACTGGGCATCATTAGTATTTCAACCTCTGCCAAAATTATAGTCAAATAGTTATTTCACTTTATTCATCATTTAGATTACTTGTGATAACAACTTTTTTGCTTACCTTATTTGCCTTGTATATAGCTTATGTTCTTTTTTCCCCATTGTTGACATTTTTGTCTTCTTCAAATTGATTTGTAAATACTACTTATATATTAAGGATATTAACTCCCAGTTTGTCATTCATGGCAAAGATTTTACTCTGTGCTATTCATCTTTAACTTTATCATTTTATTTCTTATACACATACACACATTGTTTGGACTAAAATATTTATATCTATTTCTTGATGATTGGAGGGAGGGTCACACAAACTCAAAAGCCTTCAGAAGCCAAGCTGGTAACAGAAATTTGTAAGGCACTGTATATAAGACCACATAATATTGTGTTACTGAAACAAACCAAATATCATGAACATTTAGGGCTTCCATTTATTTCCTTCCTTATTTTCTTCTTCCCTTTTTTTCTTCCTGTTTCTTTCTTTCCTTCCTCCCTCCTTCTCATTTTTTTAATTCCTCTCTCTCCACCCTCCTCTCCCTCTCACTCTCTCTCTCTCTTTCTCTCTTTCTCTAGCTCCTGGTCAAGCTCAGTGTATCTGTGGCCAGTACCTCAGCCAGGCACCATCAATTTGTGGTGTCAGCTTTCACAACTCCTTAAATTTGTGCCTTTTAAAAAAAGTCTTCTCCATTCTAGGGCTGTAGAGATCTGTATCTATACCTCTGTCTATCTCTATCTCTGTTTATTATCGTCTGTATCTATATCATCTCCATATCCTCATGAATTAATTTTAATGTTTGTCTTATTTTGCATTCATATTTTAAACCCATCTGGAATTTATTTTAAAGGAAGATATGATCAATAGAGTAGACTGTGTTTTTTAAATAGCCATTTGCCTCAACACCATTTTCAAGTTTCCTTTCCCCACAAATTTCAAGTGCCTGCTGTCATAACATGCCAATTTTTATATACATACAAAAGTCTGTTTCTGTATATTTTGCTCTATCCTGTCAGTTTACTTTCTCCATCTTTATCCATGCCACTACCTTTCTATTCTATTTGCTACTTCTCTAATGCAGATCTTTGGTAAAGCAATCCCTCAAGTCACCCTACACAAATCTCTGTACCATTCAGAATTTATTGGGTATTTTTATGCATTTATTTCTTCACGTAAACAATTTGTCAAGTAGGAATTTTGACTGGAATAGAATGAAACTTAAATTTAGGAACAATTAACAAAGCAGATAACTGAACTCTTAGTATCTATCTACTATTGTGAGTAAATTAATTCATTAAGTTATCTTTTGTTTCTTGGGTACAATTTTATAGTTTTCTTCACCAAAGTCAAGGTCTTGTATTTTCCTTGTTAACTGGTAACTAGATAATTTGAAATTTAATTGCTGTTTTGAATTTACAATTCCATTTTAATACTAATATATGTTAAACAATAGGTCAAGCCCTGTTGGTTGCCTACCCAACAAGAATATCTGATTTTGTTTCACTCTTTTGTCAGATGGCTCAGAGACAAATCCTGATTTGTTTCACCTGAACATGGCAATTCTTTTCCCATTAACAATCATCGGTTTGAGGAAGGGTAATTAGCCAGTTTTAGTAAATGACTTGTTGAGGGCGGGTTCACTAGAGGGCTTTCCATGAAAATCCTATAACTCTTAGAAATATACAGTAGAAAAAAATTAGTTCTTTATCCATTGAAAGTGACCATTCAGCGTTCTGGTTCAGGACAAAGTCAAATTAATAAAGTTGGTAAAACCGAAAGATGAAAAGAACCTAGCTACTTGATGACATTACTGAGACACTCAGTGATCTTCCCTGGAGCCACACTGCTCATAGACATAAACTATTATACATGTCCTTATTGTTTAAGTCAGTTAGTTTTCAGTTAGTTGCAGTCAAGAGCACCATTGCTGATATAAACAACTACCATGAACTATGGAGAAGAAACCAAGTAAAGTTGTCTTAAATCCTTATCTCCAGAAGCTTTCCATTTTTTGAGTAGTTCACTGTCTGCTAAGTGGAAAAATTAATTCCATCCTTCTACAGTATGGTAACTCCTCTACATATAATAAGGTCTACTGAAATCAATTTCATTTACTCATGGATGTTTTAATACCTCTTTTATAGCACTGATTCTAGTCTGTCTTGTCTTTCTAATGAATAAACAAACTCCCTGTCCCCATCAGAGGGGAGAAACAAAGCTATCTGGGAGTAATATATTGCTTTTATTTTTATTTTATTTTATTTTATTTTATTTTATTTTATTTTATTTTATTTTATTTTATTTTATTTTATTTTATTTTACTTTATTGTGAGCTGGGGAATACAAGCAATACAGTCACGTATAATGTATATATAATCACAGCTCTAACTATAACTCTGGTCAGATAATTTAATCTTCTGGCTCTGACCACAGGTTGACAAACATCACAAGCAAATATTTAAAAGAGGAGAGGCTAACTACTCAGTAAACAATTGATATTTCAGCTCTTGTTTTATTCCTTCTGAGGTCAATGCCACAAGGTCATTTTCAAACCAGCCACTTTATCCTTCTTTGGTGAATGGAAACGCACATTATGAAATCTGTTATAAAAAATACTCATTTCATTCTGTTGATTTCTTAAGGAAAGGGCACACAATCACTATTTTGTCCCTGAGCTTACTCTATCACACACTAGTTGGCAAGTCTGACTTTAAGAGAAAATCTATAGGAGTATAATTCATTTACTGAGTATAATCACACCATCTGTCAACATGTAAATCTCTTGGGTTTGGTTCTGATAATAAATTTTAAAGCCCCCAACTATCAAATTAAAATGAAGAATTTCTTTGCTTTTCAGGAATAGGAGCACTTGCTGAATCTTAGACTGGGGGACCATCTAAGTAAAATAAAGCAGTAAGGCAAGAAAAAATTATGCAAACGCTCTACACGGCGAGTGGTGGTTGGAACTTAACTTGCCTTTTAAGTGAGATTAAATTGGAGATTTTGAATTCTACAGTTAAGTTTCTCATTGTAAAGAGGGAGGTTTTAGGTGTGGATAAGATGGCTGTTTATCAGGAAGCAATCAACATCACCAGAAAATCACCACATTAGTTTCAAAGCTATATCTTGACCAGTAACTATAGTTTGAGCCATTCTGTAAAGTGTGTTAAATCTGTTTGCTCTCCTTAATTTTAGACTCTCTGTGACATCTCCTGCAGCTGAGCCAGCAGGCAGAGACCACAGGAGGGCAATGACCAAAGGCCTTGCATCTGGAGGTTCCAGGGTTTCCTCTGCATGAAGCCCAACGCCCAGGCCCTCCAAGCTAATTGGATTTTCCCATCTTTTCTCAGCATCTATTTCTAGAAGGAAAAATTGATTGTATAACAGTGAAAACTGAACAGAGTGTGGAAGTACAATCATCTCCTAGCCTTTTTTTTCTTCTAGTTTAACTCTGGGCCTCTCCCTTGAACTTGATATATGATCTGGCTCTCTTCAGCTCCCAACCTGGTGCTCTGTAAAGACTCTGGCCATATTTGTCATCAATGCTCCACTCCTGGCTGCCTCAGGTATAACAAACTATATTCATTTCTGCTTGGGGACAAAAATATAGCCTGATATCCCCAATGGTGATATTTAAATGGAAAGAGAATTGGTAAGAAGCAAACAAGAAAAGTGATGGAAATTTGCCAAGAAGGACATTGAAGAGGAATTGTGTTCATGTCTGCACTGGAGGTCATCTCTGGGAGGACACTGGTCAGGTGAGTTATATCAACATGCTTTAGGAGACATCAGGATAGCAAAGGTCAGAAGTAACAATGACTCATTTTATGAAATTCCTCTGTATCTCACTTCTCTGATACAGAAGCCTGTCCTCTTCAAGAGTTGTCTCATTGCCACCTCTTTGTCAAAGCTGAATTATATCACTAAGTGACTTTAGGGGTATTTGGTTTATGGCCAGGTAACCAAACTCTGCCTTTTGCACTGAAGAGATATGAGGAACAGGTTGTATAGTTTAGCTCTACACAGAGCTGGGGTTTGGTGCCTGGGGGCCAAAACTGGATTATAAAGCTTATGCAACACAGCCAGGAATAAACACAGTGAGAGGATGGCCATGCACAAACCAGAGAGAGAGGTCTGGAACAGATGCATACCCTTTACCTTCACAAGAAACCAACCCTGAGTCTCGGTTGGTCTTAGAATAAAACCAATATCCAGATCTCAGACTTCTGGCCTCCAGAACTGTCAGATAATAAATTTCTATTGTTTAAGGGACTGTGTTTGTGGTGATTTTTAACAACAGTCCTAGGACACTGATATAGCTAACTATTAGTTTCTCTGCACATGGACTTCTCCCTTAGGTGATTTGCTCTTCCCCAGAGCTTTAGCTGTGTTCCAAGAATGATCACTGCAGGAGCAAGACAGCAGAAACTGCCAGTTCCTTTCAGCTTGGGTCCAGAAACTGGCATGATGTCATTTCCTCTCTGTTTTATTGGTCAAAAATCAGGAGACCAGATTCACCATTTTGGAGAACAAGCATCAAATAATTTTGAGGCTATGTGTAAACACCATATCAAGCATTGAGACTAGAAAAAAGCATCAAAGGTGGAAAGTTTTTGATATGCCCTGTAAAAGATAACAGGTAATACTTGTTGAGTACACACTGTGCCCTAACCTTGTATTCAGTGCTTGTTATCTTTCCACTGTCCCCATAATCCTTTAATGTAGATGTTATTGTTATCACTTTGCAATTTGAAATAAAAAAGATTAACAACCTTGCTAGGATCACATAGCTAATGACTGAACCATCATTTGGGACCAACATATCTGACTCCTGGGCCTACACTTTTAGCCATTGTGATACTGCTACATGGGTCTTTCAGGATGTATAGAAAGGAGTAACTATCTTGGAGATAATTCTAACCTGAAGCCTTCAAGCATATACCTGCTGGTTTCCAAGATTCTCTTCTAAAACATCTTACCCACATCCTCTGGTTAAAAAAACAACAACTCTGTTCCCCTCCTTTCATTTTCCCATAAAGGGTAAGGATGGAATCTTGCAAGTTCCATAAAACTTCCACAGATTTAAAGAGGACAGACATAGGCCAGATGAAAATGTTTGTTCCTCCAAGAATAAACTCAAGTGTGTTGAGTTTATAGGCACTGGTAGGAGAATAAATCAGTTTAACTCTGCATCCCATCGTTCTTTACAGGTTTGTAACAAGGTGTACTTTGTTAGATTTTAATCTGCCTACATTTGAGACAGCAAAGCTCTCCACAATCATCTTTTAATGGCATCGCAATTTATAGACAGTAACTAATTTCAAACTTCATAGCACTTGGCTTTTATGATTATTTCAAATCATTTAAATGCAAATGAATTTCCAGAGAGAGAAAACATCAAATGCCCTTGAGTGGCAACGTGTAATAGAACTGTGCACAGAAGCCACTGTAAGAATCAGAAGGGTTGGATAGAGTTTGATGGTATGCTGTATAAAAGTATTTGCCTAAATTCCATTTACATTCTATCCACATTATATTCTATTGACACATTTTTTCATTTTAATATGACTTGTTTACTTAATCCTTCCTCTGAAATCCTATCCACTTCTCATTGTAAACCTAAAATTTGAGTCAGAAAAAGGAGAGTTGATAATGCAATAGCCCAAAACAATAGTCAAAGACTCCCAGATACCTCTTGCTTCTCCACACCTCTTTGCAATTAATGTTACTGCATGATGCAGCCCAAAACTTCTATGCATGCATAAGCTACTGCCCCTTTTTCAAGCTAAGCTAGTGTTTGCCTGCTGACCAAGTAATATTTCCTGCATGAATTACTGAGAAAAAATATGCATATGGTATTGGAGCACAGAAGTTTGGCCCCTATATGAATGCATCTTACTTTGATAGTTCACAAAAGCATTGGAATTTTTAGGGCAGAGTTTATTTAGAGAAAAGCTGTGGATGATGATACGTTCTTCATGGAAGATGGAAGATGAGTGATACTTCATTTCTTCACTCTACATGGTGTATTCCAAGTTCTGGGTTAAGAATTGAGGGTATAAGCATCATCCCTGGTCTCTATGAGTTCATAATATAAGAGAGAAAACATGTAATGAAATAGTTATATATCAAGAGCTGTGTAGGACTACAGACCAATGACTCTCTCGAGCCTTAAAGAATGTGAAGGTAAGGATGGGGAGGATAATGTGGCAGATAATACAGAAAATAAGTTAATTGAGCCCCCTTTTCCACTCCCGATCCTTGGAGCTTCCCCTTTACAATACTTTTCAAATCTAATTTTTAATTATTTTTAATTATTGGTCCCCTTGTAGAATGGAAGATTCATACTAAGATAGTGTCTGCCCTGCTCAATGCCATATCTTGTGGCTGAACCCAACACCAAGAACATAGTAAGAACTCCATAAATATTTGCTAAATGCAATCACCAAATTGAAAATTCCTTTCCAAAAATTTGAGTCACCATTCTCACAGTTGGCTTTCACACAAATTATGTGATCTCATGTCTATCCCTTCTCTACCTATACTCAGTCCCACTTCTCTACATTATCCTCTTCTGGTCTTTCTGTTTGGACCACAATCCTCTCTCTTCTCTATGGGATTTTTCAAGGGCTACTTCAGTGATTTGCTGTTACTATACTAACTGACCTGACAATGTTATCTCTAATGTTCTCTATGTCTTTGAATTTATGCAACATGAGTTATCATTTCCATAAATGTCTGCATAAAATTAGTGTGTTGTTCTTGGCTTCATGAACTGTATGTTTGTGTGTCCTTGAATGTAAAGACCACTAAATCTTCTCCGTCATGTTTTCCACTTAATAGAACAGCATATCCAGGCCTGATAGATAGGACCCTATGACCACCTGGACACTAAACATTGCTGTCCACCTTTTAGAGAAGCTAGATGAATAGTCAAAGGCATAAAGTGCCTCACCCAGCATCAAATAGCATGTGCAGAGAGCAGGACCAGTATTGATTTTCCCCAGTCCTACTCTACTCTCATTTTTACCCTTCCATGCTGCCACTCTTAGATGCACAATAATAAATTACATGAAAGTTGAGAATTTGAGGTCAAAACCTATAGCTCTTCAAGATCATTAACTTCCTTTTTATGCATCTCCATCTCCTTACCTCCAAACTAAAAAGTCTGGAGTAGGGCACATTCTCAATCCCCTCACAACCCAAAAGGTCCAATGTCCATTTTCTGAGTCAGCAGCTTTTACCACCAAGAAAACAGCATAAAAAAATTTGAATTTTAAATAAGAACATTGTGATATATGACATAACAAGCTTCTAACCCTCATATTGCAATGTAATTACCTTTTACATTAACTTGTGCTCAAAGAGAACTAGGAAGGAAATGCCATGTGTAGATATCACTCCTAATCTTCTCTAAGGAGCTTAGAATCCAATTAGATAGACTGACAAGTGAGACAGCAATTACAGGGAGAAAATGAATCATCTACTCAAGGAATAACACACAGTTAGCCCATGCACAGGTTCACTGAGTGCTATGTATTTATACACACAAACCACATTCCCTAAGTGGGCAAGGATTTCAGGAAAAGTTCCACAATAATGTTTGGAAAATATTGTAAAAGCAGATTAGTAGGATTCTGAAAGTGGCCCACTTGAGGTCACAGGACACGATGTGTGGTACACAATAACCACATGTGCAGATGCTTTGGAGTTATAGAGATTTGGATTAAATCACCTCCACAACGTCAATGTGCAACCTGGATCAAGTGATTTAACACCCATACGTCTCATACAGTCATCTTTGGGCAAAGGTAAATAAACTATTTTCCTTGTGTGTGTTTTTTTGTACATGTGGTTTTAGTAGAATGATTTGTGAAGTTCCCAGGGCATAGCAAGTGCTCAATAAAGTTAATATAACAGAAGATCAATATTTATTAAATTGAATTCATACAGTTTTAGAAAGGTATATGGCTGAGACAATAGCCTCAAAATTTTTTTGGAAGTCAGAGATTGTAAATAAGCCACAGAGCCTGGAGATGGAATGGAACAAGGAAAGGAAGTTGAATAACAATTGCCACCCATATTTGTAAAGTGTTTTAAAAACTCTCTTCTGTTTTTATCTCCCTGAATAGTCTCAGCAGTTCTTGAAGTGGGGAGAAAAGGGATCGTAAGACTCACTTTAGCGATGAGGACAGCACATGATTTTTTTTCAGTCAGTTACAGAAATGTGAACCTGGTTCTCATACCCATGATTTCTAGATCCCCAACTTTTCCAAAGTAAATATTTTCAACGTTTGTGTCAGAAGACTTTCAAGTAAAAAACAAGGATTGAAATTTAACAGTTGTTAATAATGGTTATATATTATGCATATGATAATATATTATATATAGGGGAAGGTTGGTGAATTATAAGAAGGTGATAAGTGTAGGACAAGTTGGCACAAATGTGGAATGAATCATTCAGATCTTAACCTATAAACAACAATACATTCCTTTGGCTAAATGTCTTACCATTTTTAAAAAATTCATTATGGAAGTTACACACTGAAAGCTGGCCTTCTTGGAAGACTGTAGATTCTTTAAAGAAAGATTACTTCCTTCTATAGCTCCAGGCTTGGCCTTGGGTCCTGCATTCAGAAGGTGTTTAGTAAATTAATTGATGAGTGAGTGACTATAGGAATGAATGTCCCATGTTTGAGTCGGAAATTAAATCAAGTGATACAGGCTCTAAATGCCATGTTATTAGAGACTTAAACATTATTGTGAAATAAATAATAGTAGAGAGAAGAATTATAGTAAATGATGAAAAGAAAAAGGGGTAACAAAATGAAAGAGGTCAAGGGCAAGAAGAACCAGGACAAGGCTGTTGAGGAGGAGGAGAAAACATCCACCTATATCATCTGAATTGATTTTCCTAATTCTGTGAAACCTGGATTATAACCCATATTGAGCATAAACAGACTAAATAGTCAAGGGGTCTAAGTTAGATAAAATCAATGGGCGAAGTTAAAGACATGAGGACTAGATTGTTAACGTTTGTCCAAGGAGGCACTGAATCTTATTGCTGGTATAGCCAGCTCAGGACCACGTGGCTCATCTATCCATTTCACAGACAAGGGGACAAGGACCAAAGAGATCTTATTGGTTACTCAATTTTGCCCAAATGTCTGCTTAGTGTTTCAAATATCTCTTCATATGATTGAAACAAAAGATGTGTCATGGGTCCTTTGGGAGGCTGCAGGACTCATAGCAGAGGCTGATCAGGAGGGGAGTGGAGAGGGCACGGAAGTTGCTATTTCACTTAATGCACCTTCTTTTCTGAGTAACCATGCCAATCCTGGGAAGCTCACTGAAGCCCAGGGTTTGGTGGGTATGATTAGCCTCTCCCACTGCTCAGTAACTGGCCTTGAAAAATCCTCAGGGAAAGCCAAATTTCAGATCATCCAAAGACCAAAGCAAGAATGTTGAGCTTTCCAAGGGCAATCAGACTGCGTGGAGCTTTGTAAGGGGGAAGGACTTGTCTTGTGAAGGTCAGCTACTCTTCTCAGCAGACATGGCACTCTGGGAATCAGAGAGCTGAGTGAAGGATCCAGAATTGGTGGGCATTGATGAGCCTGGTGGCTGCCCCATGCTGACACTCCACTGGAGCCACAAATGGGCATCTGAGAGCATGGACCTTCCCTCCCTGAGAAAATTCAAAAACTTCTCCCAGCTGAGTACAAGTGGCATTCAAGATAATAAACACTAAAGTACTATGCCTGGTACTTTACACCCCATGAAAAATACAATTATTTCAGCACATAGCACATTATCCATTCTCATAAATGTAGAGTGCAGAAATCTTTGGCGTTTGTATGCAATATTTTTTTTCAAGCAAAGGTTTGTTACAAATGATCACATATTGAAAGCAATCTGAGTGCTGTTAACTGAAACAGAGGTAGAGGCCAGAACTTTCCTTTAAGCCTCCTTATTCCCACAACTGCTTCAGAAGCACCTCGAAAGGCCTTAATTTAAAGACGTTTGGTGTAAATAAGAAGAATTTCAACAGCATGCTTGCTTGTGTAATTATTTGCTTAATGTCTATCTGGCCCACTGTACTGTTGCCTCCCCGAAGGCACAAATCGTATCTGATTTTGTTCAATGTGGCATCACCAGCACCTGGCACAGCGCTTGAGACAGCGTGTGGGAATATACTTTGTAAATTCTTTTTAAAAAAATTCTGAAAGCCAACAGCTAGAAGGGAGTGGTCTCGATTCACTCATCGGAATCTATTTTCAGGAAGCAATTATGTTCAGTCGAGTTGAAAGTGTTTTCTCGGCAAGTTCACTGGCTCCCAACAAACAAACAGAGAATTATTGTTTGACTGATGCCTGACAGACATTCAAAATGACTCCCAAGCCTATTGTTGCCTGTCATCATTTTTAAAATGCCCGTCCCTCTCCCCAGCTCCATGTTCCACAGCTCATTGTTTGTGAGGCATCCATCCATTGTCTCCGAGTTCTCCATGTCAGACGCCCGCGTCAACTCCTTTCAAACTGCAGCACAGCGGCTGAGCATAAGTGCACTTTCATCTTCCTTAGGTATCACGTCTAAAGGAAAACCTGCGGGGGGCCTATTCTTCTGATTAGATGGGCACACCAACAGAAAAATAAATTGAACCTCTGTCTTTCTGTGAAATCCAATATTTCACAATATACTATTTGACACAGCTCCGGTTGCATCGATCTGAATCAGAGCATTGTAGCTCACTGAGAGAACATTCCCTGTTATTATGTTGCATGGATAAAGAGAGATTTAAAGGCCCAGGGCATAAACAGCATCTTGAGTCTTCATTGCTGGCTCATTGACATGCTGGGTATTAATTAATTCTCCAGAAAAATGTTTTGCTGGGTGCACGAACTGCAGTTACGTAATGACAATGCTCCGGGATGCATGTGGAGCACATTATGGGGTCATGTGGCCTAAGATGTGTTTTGAGTATTCTTTCCAGCTGGAATCTCTGCCCAGGGGGAGGGACAGACAGCTCCATAAATTCAGCCAGTGGTCATTCTTTTCATGGAGGTGCCTCCTGCCCGAAGATAACCAGGAAGACCCCAGAGGGGTGGAGACCTTTGAGCCAGTTGACTTCATTTGCTGGTACCAGGGTGGGGGAGAGGAGACACACCCCAAACAGGGGGACCAGAATGTGCAAATGAGAGGGAGCACAAAATATCTCGAATCTATGGCTCATCTGTGTTCCTCTGAAAGTACAAGACTGGAGTATTCCACCTGGGATCAGCCAAAATACTGAAACGTGGAGGCGGTAACAGAACTCTGCTAATTCAGTAGTCACTCGTCTGCTGGGTACCCAAGGCACAATAGCAATCAACTAAACCTTCCGGAATTTCTCAGTGAACAGATTCCTGGTCAGGCCTCTTTCTTCCTGCAGTTATGAAATGAGTTTTTAAACTTATTCTTCACTGCATTCATGCCTCTGGAGAATATTTTAATCTCATCTCTTTTGTTAGTGATATATTTTAATATCATGTTTTTTGTTAACGGTATGAACCATCACTCCCTCTGTCTTTTGTCCTATCAGCAAATTTTAGAAGCACCTTGTCTCTGTCTCTGTGCACATCTTTTCTAAAACTATTGTCCAAGATTGGGTCAGGAGATCCCTATGGCACCCCGGGAGGACTGCCTTGGAAATCCCACAGAACTGTTGGTCAGCAGTCTTTGTGTGTGATGGACTACTATCTCTGACTATGACTTCCATTATTAGTTTTTGATCACATGATTTCTGCCCACATTATTCAACATAGGGGAGAGACACAGAGATTGAAACAGAATTTAAATGTGAATTCTGACTCTACTACTGTCTGAGTCTCAGTTTCTTAATATCTAAAATGGGTTTAATGATACCTTCTGGTGAACAGTTTGAAAAAGTAACTCATTGACTCTCAATGATGGAGCCTAATAGGCCCACAAACATACAAATACCTGCAGGTGCTCACACTCAGACTGGTACTGGTCCGTGCTCAAAAATAAACACCGCTGCTTCTCAGTGCCAGGTGTTGAATAACAGAATCTTTTCCGTCACCATTTGCTTAATCACTCTGGGGCATTTCCTCAGTAACACCTTTTAAAATATCTTTCATCTTGCAAACAATGGTTTGCTTCATTGTGAAATTATGAGGGCTACCAAAAGCGGTTATACTTTTTTTTCATCAGAAATACACTGATGCAGCCCTGGCTGGTGTAGCTCAGTGGATTGAGCGTGGGCCTGTGAACCAGAGGATTGAGGTTCGATTCCCAGTCAGGGCACATGCCTGGGTTGCAGGCCAGTTCCCAGCAGGGGATGCAAGAGAGGCAACTATATATTGATATTTCTCTCCCTCTCTCCTTCCCTTCCCCTCTAAAGATAAATAAATAAAAACTGTTTTTTTAAAGAAATACACTGATGCTCCTGAGCTGTCTATTTATTTGTTTGCTTCAGAGCTCAATGAATGAGTGTGTGCAGATCAGACAAGGAACTACCCCTTCCACTTGCTCCCAGATCACTTGCTCCATTGAGTGACTGGGAAATGCAGCTGTGCTTGGACATAAGCAGTTTCTTGTAAGGGACCTTGTGAGCCATATCAAAAGCAGAACATTAAGTTTAACAGTCAGAACTGGGACCTCAACCTGGTCCACTTTTGAATTACTATGCAACCTTGGGAAAATTATTTCACTTCTCTGAAACTTCTTTTCCTTGTCTAGAGACTGGGCACAATATTACCTACCTATAACACAGTTAAGAGATTAACATAAGATAGCAAAAAGGTAGCTATTTTGAAGTAGCAGAAAGGTTGCTACTAATGAAGTAGATTCTGAACAAACACCACTCTCAGTGACTTTTGCCTGGTTGAGAAAGCTCTTTTCTAACATGTAAGCTAATGAACTGAACTATTTTTATTGAGCATTTGCTGTGTGCAAGTACCATATAAGGCATAATGCAAAAATTATGCCATCAATGGGGCATATGTTCTTATGTGGGTGATTTTCCTTAGATGTAAGTATACTTCATACAAGGTATGAGTGGTGATTGCCATGAGTGCAGTTAAGGCAAAGGACTGTGAGATTTCAGAAAATCAAGAAGGCTTCTACTTATGTGAGACCATGATGTTTTCCTATAGACAAAGACCTTGAACTTGGCTTTAAATAAAAGGAAATGGTGGATCTGAGGAGATCAGCTTTCAGGTAGGTCAAAGCTCCTTGGTTGCATGCACCAGAAAGAAAAAAAATCAAAATAATAATTATCTTAAAGATAAGGAAGAATTTGTTGGAAAGAGCATAAAGAAAAAATTGAAATACCAAGCTTGAGGAAAGCTAGGAACCAGGACCTGTCTGGAGATGTAATTAACAGAAGACTATAACCCTTCTTTCTAGGATGCAAATTGTATTAATGAATACCATTCTGTATACTGTGCTTTAATATCTGTTGGAACAACCACTCTTTTGTCTTGTTTTAAGTTACCATTTGCAGATTAATTTTAGAATCTACTTATTCTTGAAACTATTTCATCAGCAATATGTCACAGGATACAAATCAATGCAAAACTCAATCATATTTCTTTATACTATTAAAAATCTATCAAAAACAAAAACTCAAAACACAAACCATTTAGACTCACTCAAAAATGAAATACTTAGGTATAAATCTGACAAAACACAAACAGGACCTATATGTAGAAAAACCACAAATCCCTAATAAAAGAAAGCAAAGAACATCTAAATAGAAAGACACCCTGTATAGATTTATTGGAAGACAGTATAGTAAAGACACTAATTCTAAGCAAGCTGGTCTACAGATTTAACACAATTCCTACCACAACCCCACTGAAAAGTACACAACTATAAACAAACTTACTTTAAATATTATATTGAAAGGCAAAGAATAGCTAAAAATTACTTTGAAGAGAAGAGTCAAGTGGAAGGAGTCATACTACGAGACTTTAAGATGTAGAGGGTAACTACGAACAATTAAGATGGTGCACTATTGGTGGAAGGCCTGGTACACAGACGATGAAAACAGAATAAAGAATTCAGAAAGAGATACACAAAAATATGGTCAATTGACTTTTGACAAAAGTGCAAAAGCAATTCAATTTGTCTCTTCAACAAATGGTGCTAGAACAACTGGACACCAATAGGCAAAAGCTAAACCTCAACTGAACCTGTTTGTTTACAAAAAATAACTCAGAATAAATTACAGCTCTACAACTAAAATGTGAAAACCAAAATGTTTATAAGAGAACTTAAGAGAATCTTTGTTACCTGGGATCGGGAAAAGAATTGTTAGACATAGTGATCTATGAGAGAACTGAAAATGAAAGTGGGTAAATCAGACTTAATAAAAATTAAGTGTTTTTCTTTGTGAAAGACTCTGTAAAGAGGATTAAAAGGCAAGCTACTGAAAGAGTAAAACTATTTGCAAATCACATGCTTGACAAAGGACTTCTAGCCAGAATGCATTTTCACAAACACTCTCTGAACTCAATAGTAGACAACACACAATCCAATTAGAAGGGAAAGCAGACTTGAACAGATGCTGTGCCAGAGAAGATATATGAATGATGGATAAGCATGGGGATATACACTCAACATCACCAGTCATTAGAGAAATGCAAATTAAAACCACCATGAGATACCACTGAAAGTCTATTGAGATGAATTAAATAACACAGTGCCAAATGTTGAGGACAATGTGGATATGCTGGATCTTTCAAACACTTTCTTTTGAAGTTAAACATACTTTACAACACGACCCATCAATGCTGCACTTAGGTATTATCCAAGAGAATTAAAAAATATATGTTCACACTAAAGCCTCTATAAAAATATTCATAGCGGCTTTATTTGTAATAGCCCCAGACTGAAAATGATCCTAATGTCCTTCAGTGGGTGTATGGTTAAACAACTCTACTCCATTATATAAAGGGCTACTACTCAGCAATAAAAAGAAACAGATTATTGGATGAATAAATCACTAGATCATTATGCCAAATTTAAAAAAAAACAGTCTCAAAAGGCTGCATGGTCTATGATTCCACTTACATAACATCCTCCAAGTGACAAGATTACAGAGATGGAGAAGAGATTAGTGCTGCTCCAGGTCTCAGGGGAGAACGGGACTATGAAGGGGCGATGGCATGAGGGATTTTCTACGTAGTGAAGGCGTGCACTCTGATATTTTAACTGGTGGTGGTTATCCAGATCTATGTGGGTGATATGTGATATAATGTTATAAAACCAGAGACATACAAAAAATGAGTGCATGCAAAACCTGGTAAAGCTGAGTAAAATTTGCATACTTGATATGTTATGCCAATGTCAGTTTCCTAGTATGAAAAATGTACTGTAATTACAATATATAAAATTTTACTATTGATGGAAATCAAGTAATGGCACAGTACATTTGCCTCTTTGGAAACTTTTTGTGGGTCTATAATTATTTCAAAATAAAAAACTTAACATATGTGTAAGTGGAACTTCACTCTATATATTCTTCTGTCACTCTTTTGTCCTATTAGCATTGTTCGTGGGCTTCATCCAGGGAACTAGGTATAGCTGTTGCTTACTTGTTTTCATTTCTATGTAGCATTGACCCACTTATTGTTTATCCTTCCAGAGACACTTCCTTTGGTTGTTTCCAGTTTATTTTGTTGGTGATGTTTTGCTGTTGACAACAACAATGCTATGAACAATCAGGATACACATGAGGCAATTTCTGTAGGCCATACACCCAGAAGAGCAAATGCCGAATCCTACAGGGTGAGCATGTTGAAACTCACTCTCCAAAGCAGTTCTACCAATTTGTACCACAAGTAGTTGTAAGCAATTTTTAAAAATCTTTTACAATCTTTTCCAGTCTGGTAATGGGAGTCAGTAGCTCATTGTTATTTACTTTAGCATTTCCCTTATTAGAAGACAGGAAAGGAAAATAAATACATTTATAAGAAAAGAGGAAAGAGAAAAACTGGTCCTGCTATTTGATTCAGTACATTAGGGGAACAAGTGAATAAGTAACAAGTGAAATGTAAGATAAAAACAGAAACTATAAGCCAGGTGGTATTTGTGAGATCACAAATACCATATTATTTCATCTATAAGTGGAACCTAATGAACAAAACAAATAAGCGAGCAAAATAGAACCAGAGACATGGAAATAAAGAACAAACTGACAGTAACCAGAGGGGAGGGGAGAGGGAGATAACAAGGGAAAGAAGGGGAAGAAGGGTCAACTCAAAAAGCCTGTATGAAGACCTGTGGACAAAGACAACAGGAGGGGAGGATTGAATGTAGGAGGTGGGGGGTGGGTAGGGCAGGGAAGAGTAATGGGGGGAGAATGGGGACAACTGTAATTAAACAACAATAAAAAGCCACAAAAAATTTAAAAACTATTAAAATAGGAAAAGCAAATACATAAGAAAACAAAAAACAAAATAAGGCATATAATACCATGTGTTGAAGTTTTTGAAAAGTCAGAAAAAGAGAGAGATCAAATAAGAAAGAGAAAACACAAAATAAGCAATACAGAGAGTTTTCTAACTACCAACACAAATGTTTTAAAATTACTTAAATAAAACAAAAAAGCAAATTGATTTTTTTAAAAACTGTACAAATTTTAACATCCAAACCTCAAATAGTTTACAGACCACATTCTTTCGTGACAGTGCTGCAAACCCAGTGATAAATAAATAGATGATAGGTAGTAAGTAAGTAGAGAGACAGACAGGTAAAACACATATGGTAGGAAAGCCCACAGAAATGATAACTGGTAAAGAAATTTAGTGCCTATGAGAGCAAATCAAGAAAAATTAATACCGTGTGAATGTAGAGACTCAGTTGTGTTTGAATTAGCTAACTAGGTAATTAACATAAGAATGCATTTTACATATTAGCTCTCTGTATATTAATAATAGAACTGTTCATAAGATACATATCTATGCATAATGTATCTCCACATAGAAATTTTAAAATATTCTAAATAGCTAACCTAAAACCTATGCAACTTAATTAATCAAAATCTAGATGGCATATACAATCTTGTTGTCAGTGTCCAAGATTTGCATAATTTGACATCCTTGTGAGATTATCAAAAATAAATTTCTTTGTGTACTTCAAAGTACCTCTTTTACTTTCAGGGATTCATTTTATAAGCTTGTAATCCCTTTTTTAATCTATCCTGGCTACACAGATGAATCCTTCTCATCTCCTTGATTCCTCTGTATTAAGGGGCAAACTCTTCTTCCCCACTTCTTATATTTTCTCATTTTTGCATAATTGAGTACACAACTGTATAATATTTTAGTTCAGTGTAACAAGCCCCAGGTGTTCACAGGTATCAGCCACCATCTCCTGTATCTCCTTAATCAGTAGTAGAAGTGATATTTTGATGGCTCATACCTCTTCCTTTTTTGTTTTACTTTAAGTACAGAACTTGAATAATGGACAGAATGTTGTTTATTGGGTCTTTATGAATGCTCAACACTGCTCCAGTCCTAAAAGCAAATATATATACATATACATGTATGTATATTTACACACATACCCCCCCCACACATATATAATAAAATAAAATAAAATAAAATAGCTGTCGGTGCTGTTCTGTATTCAGGAAGCACCTGCATCCAGTTGCATAGGGAAAGGCCTTTGTTTTCCTCACCAGGTTTCTGACCGTGCACAACCCACACAAGAGGAGAGAGTAGAAAAGACACTGATGAACTGTTACATAGAAGAGAACAACTTTACTTAGTTAAGCTACTGGAATTTGAAGACTCTATATATCAAAAGCTACATCTTGTTCCTAACAAATATTCCCCATAAAATAAGTTATGTTTCATTGAGAATTACAGCTTAATAAAGGTGCAAAGAATTACCAGAATTCCTTGTAGAAAACCAAAGTAGCATTTGTGTACATGATTTTATGATAGGTGTGTGAAAGTATATTTGATTTTGTTTACATTTGTTTTTAAAAGAACGTGAATACAAAAAAATAACAAATATTAAAAAGAAAATGAAATTTGCAAGGAGAAATGTGGTCCAGTAAACGGTGTTCTATGACACTTCTCTGAACAAAAGGAGAAATACTTTAGCAATCGGAAAATTTCATTTCTTAAATTAATTAGCACTTCCCAGTGTCTGGTTTTCTCAGCTTATAAACAGTTCTATTGTTAATATACAGAGAGCTAATATAAAAATCACATTCCTTTGTTAACTACCTAATTAACTAATCCAGGCACAATTAAGCCACTAAATTCACACTATTAATTTTCGTAATTTGGTCTCATAGATACTAAATTTCTTTACAAGTTAACATTTCTGTGGGTTTTCCCACCATTTTGATATTTTATACAGACCACTTGACTTCTTAAAATGCATGAACTCAGAAATCGTAAGTTAGAGGTCTCTTACATAGTTGCATAGGTCTTATTTCTAGAGAATTTTGTCCAACTTCACCCTAAGAGCTCATTAAATAATATCATCCTGCAAGTAGCATGTGGCACCTCAAATAAAATAATCACTCCTTTCTTTTTTGAAAACTAACCACATGACAGGGAAAGAAGGAGAAGAGTGTAGAATGTGTTGAGTGCTTGCCAGTATGAGAAAATCCTCCTTTGGTGATTGACAATTTGAAAGCTAAAGACTCATATTTCCCTTCTTTTTTTCTGGGGCCACTGGAAGTGGCAGAACCACTGAATGGTTTCATTCCACATATCAAGGTTGGGATGATTGGTGTGGTGTTGCAGCTTGGCTAGACACAGACCTTGTTGTGTAGTTTCCATGGGCCATGTTCCAGGGGTGAAGATGGCTCAGCGTGAGAGCCTGTAGGTCTGCTAGAGGATGACCCCAGGAAGGGAAGAGACATAGAGACCGTCCAAGCCAGGCATGAGATGGTGAAGGCAGTGAAATTTCAGAGCAGCAGCAGCTTCAGCCATGTAAGAATAGAGATGGAAGGAGACTTGACTTGGAGACTTGAAAAAATACACAGATGATGTGTTATATAGAACTGTACACCTGAAAGCTATATGAAAGCTTTTGTTAACCAAGGCCACTTCAATAAATTCAATAATTCTTTTAAATAAGTGAGCATTGAGTCGATAAAAGAAAATGGACACGTTACTCATGAGACACTATGCAGCATCACGATGTCAAAGGACAGAATTCTGCTCCTTGATAGACGTTTCCCATTGGTAACCTCTAGCACTATAACTGGTGATCTTTAATCACATCAGGGGCAATGCACTATGATGCCTCCTGGGAATCTGACTCAAAACTGAGCTCTAAACTCTGATTGAATTATAGGCTTACACACTAACTTGATAAATAACTAGATTGATCTGACAGATTTTTAGAATCTGTGAGACTGAATTGGTTACTAATAGAGCAATAGCCACAGTTTATACCAATTCTGATGTTACCTGTATCTCCTGAGCTGAGATAATAAAATATATCCCACCTCTCAGAAGAAGTATCGTTGAAACATTCTAGACTTTGTAGATGAGAAGACATGAGTGTAAATTAATCCTCTGCCACTAAGCTGCCTGGGTACCCTTGGGCAAGTTTTGTCCCCTTTCCAAGGCTCACTGGCCTTCCTGTATGTCAGAATGGGGATAATAAAATATCAGATGGTGTTGGCGTGACTCAGATGTCAGTGTCTACTAAAGTCCTTTGAGTAACTGAAGTTCCTCATAATTGATCTCACATCCTGTAGGAAATCCTTCACAGTGGTTCTGAGAATTCCTAAGATTTTGCATCTCTCCCAGTCACCTTCAGTTTTAATTTCAATCTCTTCCTAAAATTTCAATCTTCATTCTGTGTCTTATGGCTTGCTACTTAACTTTGCTCCAGTGTAAATCCAAATTTGGAAACGTGCTCTTCTCTTTGATTCCTCAGTTGCCTCTAGTAGATTGTTGTATCTTTTTTAATATAGTTTATTGATTATGCTATTACAGTTGTCCCATTGTCCCCCCTTCACTCCCCTCCACCCTGCTCACCCTCTCCCACCCACATTCTCCCACTTTAGTTCATGTCCATGTGTCATACTAATAGAGAAGGGGAGGGTAAGAATAGTATGGGAAATGTGGGAGCTAAAGAATTTATAAGTAGATTGCTGTATCTTTAGGAGATTGACAATGCAATAGCAGAGAGGACATGCATTTATATTAAGTATTAAATTCTTCTGATATTTTAAGGCCCTTTTCTATTGCTTGCAAGTCAGGATTACCTCTGACTATGTTTTTCAGTTCTGTCTCTCATCTGCCACAACATATTTTTCTCCTTTGAGCTCTCTCCTCACATTTCCTTTCTTCCTCCTTTACATGTGAATAATTATATATGTGTACATATATACACACATATATACATATATACTTAAAATTATATACATATATAATATATGCTTTATATATATTTATATACTTAAAATAAAGAAAAGAACTACAAAAATGCTAAAAACAAGTTATCATAAAATATCACTGCCTAGAAACTTTCATGTTAGTGATTAAAACCGTCCACCTTGGTGGTTTGGGTAGTTCACCAGACTCCACCATGCTCTACCATGGCGGTGGTAATGAGGGTGCTTGCTTCCTAATGTTGTTGTGACATTAAATAAAATATCATGTGCACAGACCTCAGGAACACTGATCCTTACCTAGCTCTCTGGCCTCATTTCCTTAGCTACCCATCGGAGTTTTTCACTGCCTACAAAAAGAACTCCAGTCCACTTTGCCAATCCCCTGTTCCCACTCCTCTCCCATGAGTAAATCCCATTTGCCTTACAAATCTCAACTGGGAGTTCCCTGACCCTGTACAGATGTCATTTTATATAGTCCTATAACTCTAAAGAGTCAGCAAACATATTTCATCAGAATTCCTTACTTAACACGTGCATTTGTTCATTTAGTTTTCCCAGCACCTAAAATTGGGTCTGGAAATAGTAGACTTAAAGAAAATGTTGGTGGCTGTTGAGTACTACTGGACAGTAAAACATATGCAGAAGGGCGCAATAGAAGTAGAAACTACAGTAAAAGAGGAAAATGTACTTCGTAATTTTTTATGATATTAAGTATTATTTACTTTGTGATCATTTCACTAGATTGTGGCCTCCCTGGGAAGAGAGACCATGTATTACTCATACCGTGTACTCAGTGACCAGAAACATATTTGACTCTGGAGCCCCACATAATAAATTTGTGTTTCCTTAATTATTCCACTGCCCCCTGAAAATTATCAAGGTAATCACACAGTCAATTGGATTCTGTTACTGTCTTTTCAAAAGAAGGATTCACACTAATTGTCTTAGGAAGCCACCCGTCACATAAAGTGAGGCCAACCTGTACACCCTGTTTAAGGCCGACTGAGTCATTTCCTCTTTCCAAGTTCCAGCCACATGTAAAGGGCAACACTCTCTCTCTGGTCTGGAGTATGCTTTGTTGTCTAATACAGTTCTTCCTAAAGAAGACGATGATCAGGTTTCATCCCATTGCAAGTAGCACATAATTCATAAAACCCATGGAAGCATAACAATGTGAAAATGTCACATTTCTAGGAAGAAACCCTATATCCAAGTTTAATGACAAAAGCACTGGAAATGCAACTGGTCCATGTGTACACAGTAGCCTCTCAGAGAGAAACAAAAGATCTACAAGCTGAAGCCTCAAAAACCAGCCACCCAAACTACCCAGAGAGATGATGAATGAGCTGTCAAGGAGATGAATAAACAGCATCTCTGCCATCATATTCAATACTTTATTTTGATCAAATAAATGTCATTATAAAGATACCCCATTTGAGAATAATTCAGTTGGAGAGGATTGTAGAGATATTATTAATAAGAGTAAGTAACATTTATTTAATATGTTCTAGGGGCTTGACAATGTATATAAGTTACCAGATACAGTCCTCACAACAACCCAGGGAGATGGCTAAATTGGTCCCATTGTTACAGATGGGGTCACTGATGCAAAGAGAAGAGAAATAACTTGTTCGAAGTCTCATAACCATAACATAGCAGAACAAGACTTTACGCCTAAACAGTATAGCTCTAAAATTTGGCCTCTATACGTTGATTCATCTCTTTACCACATAAACAAAGACAATAATGAAATCATAGCTACAGCTTCTGGAACTTTTGATGTGACTATCTGTATAAATTGCATACATTCATTGTGTTATTTACCTTTCAAAATAACACTACACATCTTAACATAAACACCTGGAAAAGAAATAATTATGAAAAGCAAGCAAGTCAGTTAAACCCAAGGAATCTCAGAAAGGCTCAAAATTGGTGTTACTATGTACTATGAAAAATGCAGATGAGACCTGGAGTTGAAAACCTCTTCACCACCCCATAGACAGGAGGCTAGCTACATCTTCTTCCCTTTCCATGCAGGAGACTAGAGTTTATTCTTCAGGGATATGAAAATCAGAGAGGTCCTAAGACTGAGTCGGCATGTACGGTAATTGAAAATAAGACACTGAAAATATGTTACATGGAAGCCTGCACAGTGAATGGGGGGAAAAACAGTACCATTCTTTATTTTCAAATACCAGCAGAATAAATGGTAAGAGGTAATTTTACTCACAGGCCTGGGTCTTCCCCAAGTTGACGTGAGGCTGAATTTAGCTGGACCCTTCTCTCTCACCACGTAGTCTCAGGCACTCTCCATGTTGGTCTCCCTAATAACATGTATTCAAGGATCCAAGAGACTAAGGAAGAAGCTGGCTGTCCTCTCAAATGATAGGCAGAGACTGGAAAGCATCAGATCCACCATGTTCAATTAGTCAAGGCAGTCATCCCTGGTTTAGGAGGAGAAAAACAGACTTCAGCGCTCAAAGAAGGGGCAGCACAAAATCTGGGGCCAGCTTTAATCCTCTATTGCCCATCCTCTGATCACAAAGTATTTGCATGTCTTCCAAATCCAAAAATATCCTCTCTGCCTTCCCAGACTTCATAAGTAACATCCCATCACAACATTAGCTCGAAGTCCAAGATGTTGCATATAAATCATACCCAGGAATGGTGAATCTCCTCAGATATGGTTCTTTAAGTATGGTTTCTCTCAGTCTAAAGACCTAGAAACTAAACATACCTTTTCTAAGGCCCCTGTACACTCAATATACAATGCTGCAACAGATACAGGATAACTACCACAGAAACTCCTGCTAAAAATGAGAGGGACTAAGAGGCATGTTGTAGTCACTAGCATAGAGAAATTTTGAAATTTAGCCAGATGCATATCTCCAGGTCTTATATTTAATTCTAGTCCTGCAGTCTGAGAAGTTTTGCCATGACGATCTAAAAATATTTTATTTATTTGTTATGAAAATGAGAGGAAGGGAGGGAGAAAGAGAAAGAGAGAAACATTGATTGGTTGACTCTCACACACCTCCAACTGGGGACTTGGCCTGCAACCTGGGCATGTGCCCTGACTGAGAATTGAACCTGTGATCTTCCAGTTTGCAGGCTGACAGTCCACTGACCCACAGGGTCAGGACAGGGCTCCATGACCCTTGACTGCCCTCTGGGCTTTCGGTTCCATCAAAAATCATCTTTTGTTTTTCATATTAAATAGAATGTATTCCAGCCTAATTCCTGCTGAGAGGTTGGAGACCCTGAGAGCTCTTCTTATGCTGAACTCTGTCTCTTTTTGCTCAGAGCTGGTGTTATACATGCCATTTAAATTATTTTTTAATGTCATGATTTTCCTTTGAATCTTACTGTTGAATCAACAGTACACATCCATTTATCTTTATGATAAAAATTCTCTCTTTTTATTTGGCTATGAGGTTGCTGTGGGACAACATCTCTAAAATTCTTCAGAGTCCTGTTACCTACAGGGAGAGTCAAGAAGATATCCAAGAGGAACAAGACAGAAATATCAGTTCTCCTAAAAGGTAGGTCCAGACTTGGTATAACATCACTTCTGCTCTACTCCAAAGATCAAAGCAGTCACAGGCTAGCCCATATCCAGTGGAAGAGAAACAGATTCTCCCTCTTACAGAAGGGTTGTCATAGAATTAACAGCCACCTCTAATCCGCCACAACTATTTAAAAGAATGTAGGAAGGGAAGAGAGACCTGGATATGGGAAGGCTAAATGCTTCACTAATACAATACAGAGTCAACAGACAACATTTACAACTAGCAAGTGAAGAAAGAGAAGTATAACCAAGAAGTATTTACATTTTTGGATATAAATACCAGAAATAATGGCTTTAAGAACTGAATGTAGGAACTCCTCTCCCTAGTGAGGGAGAGGATTTGTGGACAGGGAGAGATGGCTTTCTGTAGCTGAGGCCACTGTTGGCATTCTGCACAGTTGAAGGGACACTTTGGCAGCACCAGGGCCTGTTTAAAAGTGTATGATCTTTGCAGATGCTCAGGGCCTCATGCTTAGAAGGACCCATGCTTGGTTCAATGTTGTGCTGTTACAGTCCTGAAATTCTTATTGAAAACAAATTCTTGCATTTTCATTTTGCACTGGGTCCTGGGTGGCACATCTCTGTGTCCACCACAGTTCCTACTCTGTGAGAGTCTGATGTGACCTGATAGGTGTCCCAGCCATCAAAGGTGCACCTCCAAAGTGAAAACAACCTAGTGGACACTCCCCCATAGCTATGCGGATCCAGAGCAAAAATCCAAGCCATCATTGGCAAATACGTTGTCCCATACAGTTGGTTCTCTTTTCATTTTAATGCTGTTTTCTTTAGCCATGAAGAACCCTGAAACACCAACCCAAAAGAACATATGCACCCCAATGTTTATAGCAGCACAATTTACAATAGCCAAGTGCTAGAAGCAACCTAAGTCCCCATCAGTAAATGAATGGATCAAAAAATTATGATACATTTACACAATGGAATACTATGCAGCAGAAAGAAGGAGCTCCTACCTTTTGCAACAGCATGGATGGAACTGGAAAGCATTATGCTAAGCGAAGTAAGCCAGGCAGTGAGGGACAAATACCATGTGATCTCACCTTTAACTGGAACCTAATTGACAAAAGAAAAAATCAAGCAAAATATAATCGGAGACATTGAAATTAAGAACAATCTGACAGTAACCAGAGGGGAGGTGGGAGGGTGTAATGGGGGGAAAGGGGAAAGGGTTTTCAGGAACAACTATAAAGGACACATGGACAAAACCAAGGGGGTGGGTGGAAGCAAGGGAGGGAAGGGATGGCTGGGGTGTGGAGGGGTGTGGTGGGGGCTAAATGCAGACAACTGCATTGAACAACAATAAAATAAGTTTTTTAAAAGTAATGTTACTAGGTGTCTTTACTTAGCATTTAACAGTTTCAATAATTTTATTAAATTATTTTAGTTAGATACATGTTCAACATAAAACCATACTTCATTTAAAAAAATCCGGAGAGTCTCTGAAACAGAATTAAGCTTCCATATAATTTAGCTGGTTATGTCTAAGTAAATGTAATTAGAAATTACTCAGTGAAAGTAAGTAACTGAGTCAATGTAAAGTATTTTTTCTCCTTTTTGTTGCAAATTTTTTAAATGTTCTTTTTGTGGTGGGCGTTGAGTCAATTCAGGGCCGATGTGTTTGCATCATTCCTTTCTATTCCCTTTTCCCTTAGCTTGTTGGTAACAGAAACAGAAACACAATAGATTACTAGGATTGGAGGCTCTTCAACTTCAGTCCTTTATTTTATAACCTAAGAAAATGAGAGCATACAAGGACATTGTCCAAGGTCACACGGCTTCTCAGAGCCAAACCATGAACTAGAACTCAGTTCTCCTGATTTTAAACAAGATTTTTCACTATATTTGAGATAGAATTTCTTTATCACCAGTGATTCTGACTTGAATTTTCTGATGAGAGGCATTTTAGTCCATGCTTACTTTCTCAGTAGCTTGGAAAATGTCTAATAAATCGAGTCTACATGACTAACAAATCGAGTCTGTTTTTCAAAACTGGGAGGGGAGATTTATGAGGTGACTCTCAAAGCTGCAAATGTTGGCATTTTCCCTATTGAGTTAGAGTTTTCAGTTGCTGCCCCTGGAAGATTTCATTCCAAGTGGTTGCCATCAATTCACATCACAATGGTACCTGTTCCTCTTTGTATGAACAAAAAGTTGTCAAGACAGGAAGCCCGATTATAATGGGTCCACAGAATCAGCCTGAGGCTGTATCTGCACAACTGGTAACTTTGAATATAACATGCCCAGAGATGAGAACCTTCATAACAATTGAGAGGACAGAAGCTGTCATTCTGCCTTTATGGACAAAATGTGTTGATGAAGGGCATGATGGTTTGAAACAAAGCCAATGTAAGAAATTATGCCAAGTATCACTGCTATTGGGGTTAGTTGGAAAATTAACTTTTCATGACAATGATTCTTTCCTGGAAGCTAAAATAAATCTGGAACAATGGCCTATGATCTTGGGTACAGGCCAGAAGTGGTCACAAAGCTTTGGGTAGCCAATAAGAAGTCAGAATAAACTGTCGCTAGCAGTTCGAATCACCTGTAAGCTCAGTGATGTTGCTGTACTGTTTTCCTACAGCTATATTTCTTTGCCTCCATCTCAAAGTAGAAAAAAATAATAAACTAGTTTCTGCCTATGAGTAACATCCTTGCAAAATAGGAATCACATTCATGAATTAGAGTGGATATTTCTTGATCACATCACCTGCGAACTTTACTTCCTTCTACTTTGTGGAACTCATGTGCACCCAATTTCAGCCAGTGTACTTAAAGCAGGTTAAACCTACTTGCAGAAGTGAGGACTCATTGCCTTGAACTGATCAGCATATCATCTGGTCATGCCACCAGCCACAGTGATTGGTGCAGATATGAGGTTCATAGCCAGGTTAGAGCCTCTGAGATGCTCTGACTTCTGCAAGGGAGCAGTTCTTTTCTCTTTGGGTTTGGGTGGTGAAAGGACATGAGGCTTAGAGCCATTTTGCCACCATTATAAGAGCCAATCTAATGATGAAGCTAATATAAAAGAGGGCAGATACAATCAGATAAGCACTGATGACCTAGCTTGAGCTATCTAGATGAAGCCATACATCTGCACTTCTCAGTTTTTTTGATACCCCAAACTCTCTTTGTGGTTTAGCCAATTTGAGTATCTGTTGGTCCTTCATGGCATAAAAAGTAAGACTATCAAATTATCTGTCACACAATGGTCCCTTTCAGTGAACCCAACCTGCCCACCACAGCATCCCACTGGGAACTCAAAATATCTTAGCCTTGAGAATTCATCCCTACTCTGTATACTCACCGTAAGAGTTCAGAATGTTTATTCCACCTTCCTGTATAAGTCCCCTCCAGTTCAATCTTCCTGAATCTTGACCACATAGTTCACTTGAGCTGTTTACTTGGGCTTGCCTCTTCAGATGACACTCAGAAAACCCTTTGGGTTACAGGGTCACAGTGGGGACTTTGATGTCACACTACATGGCCAAGGGTAAGAGGCCCCATAATTCCTACTTCTGCCCATTGACACCTGAAAAAGGTAAATAGATTTGTCCACCAAACTCTGTAGAAAAAATGAAGTAGATCACACTGTGTCAGGAGTCTGTCCTGGAAAGGACATGGTGAGGAGTTCATGTACTTCTCCCCAATAAAAAGAAGTGATGAGCAAGGTGAAAATACAGCCTACCTGGAAGCAAAATACTTAGAGATGCTCCTATGGTTTATTCTATTGCATTATGCGTTTTTCCCCAAAAAGAGAGGTTCTCAGTTTAAAATATTAATTAACATAATGTTAATAAATTCAAACATTTGAGGTAGGAGGTGAGAGCTTCAATTTCTTTTGCCCACACTTGCTGGAGAGAAGATCTTAGTGGGGCAGTCTAGCAAACAAATACAAAATTATTAGGCTACTCATTGCATTGACTGACATAGACCCCTTTCATTAGAGAACAAAGAGGGACCTCACAGCCACACCCCCATCTTAATAAATGAGGTAGTTGAGGCACAAGAGCCTCCTTGCACTTGTGTAAGATCACCCTGAGACCTAGCTTAGTGTTAGAATAGAGAACAGCACCCAGGTCTCCACTCAGAATTCCTGCTCTGTAAAACTATGCTCTGTAGCCATACAATACTAACTGTCCATTTGCCGAAATGTGATTGATTGAGCCCCTGCTGTGTGTAGGATGCTATACTAGTCTCTCTAGATGCAGATCAGTGGGTTAGCTCCATATTTTTGTGGTCATCAACTTCCTGCACTTTCTCTAGCAACATAAAGAAAGCTCATTACATTCCAGGTCAAAGGGATTGCAATTATATAAGGCAGAGATACAACATGAAGGGTTCCAAGGGATTCAAATACATAGTTTGAGGATGCCCAGAACTATATTTCAATTCTTACATCCTGAAAAACACTCTATTTCTCACCTATGATCATAATTTATTTTCATGGATAAAAATATTGACACCAAAACTGCCTTTTTCTCTCTTGAGACAAGCACTAAAGCTTTTTTACAAGCAACAGTGAGCATAAAATTTAAGGCCCAAACATCTCAAGATCTTTAATAGATTCTGTGCTAAACATTCTTATCTTCTGGAGCTACATTCTTACCATCTCATTATTTCAACTGTCTTCTATATGACAGTGATTCCCAAATACATATCTCCATCATGGCCCTCTTCCTAGCTCCATACCCTATGTCTACATGGAGATCGGCTTCATCCAGCTGGGTGTCCCACCGAAGCATCTTGATAGTTCTAAACTCAACAGTTCCAAAACATAACACTTCATCTTTCTTCAAAGTTTACCCCCCACTCTTCTTTGTAATTTGTGCTCTCTAGTTACCTAAACTAGAAACCACATATTTATCTCCAGCTTTTCCCAAACCTTTATCTTTGTGCCTAATTGGTTACTAAGGTTATCAGTTCTTTTCTTAATTGTGTCACTAACTGACTTCCTCATTTCAATTCTCACTGAGCTACTTGAGGCTTTTATTGCTTTCTATTTAAACTTCAATTTAACTGTTTTCTAATTCATCCACAACTTTACCATCAGAATTTTATTTTTTGCCAAAAATAATTAACATATTACTTCTTTACCTAAAATTATTTCAACACCCACAGATGTGCAACCTGTAATGTCTTGTTATTCTTTTCCATTAGTGAATTCAGAAGGTTGTAAAAGTTGAATATGATCTAGCAATTTGACTTTTTGGTATATATTCAAAGGATAATCACCATCTAAAAAAGATATCTGCACTCTCATGTTCATTGCAGTAATATTCATGACAGCCAAGACCATGGACACAATCTGAATGTCTATCAACAGATAAATGAACAAAGAAAATTATACACACACACATACATATGAGTATTATTCAGCCATAAAAAAGGAAATCTTTCCATTTGCAACATGAATAGACTTTGAGGACATTATGTTGAGTAAAATAAGTCAGACAGAAAAAGACAAGCACTGTATGATCTCACTTCCATGTGAAATACAAAAACATAGAACTCACAGAAACAGAAAGTAGTATGACAGTAGCCAGAGACCAAGGAGTAGGGGAAATGAGGAGATATTGGCCAAAGGGTACAAACTCTCAGTTATAAGATGAATTAGGTCCATAGACCTAATGTACAGCATGGTGACTACAGTTGATAAAACTGTATTGCATACTCAAAAGTTGCTATGGGATTATAGTTTAAGTGTTCTTGCCATAACAACAACAAAATGGTAATTATGTGAGGTAAAAGATATGTTTAACTCAGCTTATTGTGGAAAACATTTCCCAATATATAAGTGTACCAAATCATCACATTGTACACCTTAAACTTACACTATATTATATGCCAGTTACATTTCAATAAAGCTGGGGGAAAAACAGACACATATAAAGGCACAAAGAAGCTCATAGACTCATAACAAACAGAGATACTCAATTGTTATTAGGTACAGACCTCTCATGACTCAGAGACAACCACAACACACAAACAAGCACCTACCAGAAATGACAGCAAGGCAGACCAGAGCATATTTAGACCCAAAGGAGTAGGGGAGAGGGAGAGACAGAGTAAGAGAGAGAGAGAGCACAAGTGAGAGAGGGAGAGAGAGGAGGATTGGAGAAGTTTAAAGTCAAGATCAAAAAGAAACAAACAAATTAAAACAATTACATAGATATATACATACATAAATAGATTTAGAAAAAAAAACACATTCATCCTTTACAGATCAAAAGACACATTTGGGTTAGAAACTTAAAATTACACTCTGCATTACTTAGTTTGCTCATAAAATTGTCATAATTGACAAATTTAGTATTTTTAAGGATGAGAAAAATGATGGAGCCCTGGCTGGTGTAGCTCAGTGGATTGAGTGTGGGTCTGCAAACCAAAGGGTCATTGGTTCAATTCCCAGTCATGGCACATGTCTGGGTTGTGGACTAGGTCTCCAGTTGGGGGACATGTGAGGGGCAACCGCACATTGATATTTCTCTCCCTCTGTTTCTCCCCACATTTCCTTCTCTATAAGTAAATAAATAAAATATTTTTTAAAATGGTGGAAAATTCTAGGAAGAATGTTAAGGGGTTTTAAAAGAATTTCTTTGTATTTTCCCCCCAGAACTAACCTAAAAGTCCTTAAGAAACAAATACCTTCAAAATAATCCAAAATTTATTATTTTTCCTTCTTGGCTTTCACATCTCTAGGACGAGATTACCACCAAAGTCTAATCAAGCAGTAAAAATGTTATGGTTGTAATAAAGTAAAGAATGAAATATCAAGACCTAGAAATGTATGCTCCAGAGATCAAGTATGAAGAAAAGTTAGGAAGGAAGAAATAATTATTGCCTGAAGTCATAGAGGGAGGCCTCATGGAAGACATGGGATCTGAGCCATGTCGTTACAGTGAATATCTGGGTGGGTTTCTTGTTTCCTTTTCTTTTTGTTTGTCTAGTGTCCATTTCTCAATTCTGGGAACCTTCCTCACTCCCACTTTATCAGTTTGGTTTGGTTTGGAACTAACTTCATCTAGCACCCCTCAAACCATGGTGTGGGCTCTGGCTTGGAGTTTGGACAATAAATATTATATAAGTTTATTCAGGCTGTATAATAAATTTAGGTCAATAAAGTGAAACATGAGACTTTTGCTAGAGCATTTTGGAAAGAGAAATTATCTTTTACTGGAGTTGCTAAGCTGGTTGGATGAAGTCTGGAACTATGGATGATCAGCATCTTGACAACTCATGGCTAAAACTTAGAAATAGAGGCCCAACACAAATTCTTGACATGATTTGATGAGTTCTTGGATCCATTCATACTTGAAGGACCCTGATGTCCCCTGGACTTTCCACTTACCGGTATGTCATTAACAAATTCTTTTTACTGTTCAAGCCAATTGAGATGTTTCTGGCTTTTGTATTCAAAAGAATTTTGACTAATATAAATACAAATGTAATTGGATTGGGATAGGTGGAGAAAACCAATAAAGGCATTCCAAATGGCAGCTGTCCATCATGAGCAAAAGCCAGGTCGTGGGAGCAGGAAGTATAATGGGGAGAAGACTGGAGATTATATAATGAGGTAGAACATGAGATTAATGTTTGCATTGGTCAGGTGGGACCAGTAGATGAGACTAAAACACATCGATGGAAGAAAATCTTATGCCCTTGATGTCAGGAATTCATGGAAGGTTTTTGACCAGTAGAGATAGCGATAAGATTAATTTATATTTCTATAGCATTTCATAGGTTCCAAAGTGATTATTACCTTGTTTGAATGACCTTTTGAAGATATTAATATTATCATACCTATTCTAAAGATGGGAAAACTAGTGTGTAGAGAGGTGGTATAAAACAGACATTATATCACATCTTTGCTGTCTAAAACCTTCAATGATTTTTTATTGTCTTTAGAATAAGTTCAAAGTCCTTATCAGAGAGTACAGTTCCTGCATGATCTGACCTGCTACATCCCCCTCTTATTTTATCTCATTCTACACCTTTTAGACATTCCCTGCCTTACGCCAGGTACATCTTTCCAAAATACTGGGTTGTCTTCCAGATCCTCAAAAGTTTCAAGTCTTCCAGGACTCAGAGGCTGAACACATGCTGTTGCCTTGCCTGGAGGAACACACACACGGTGGGCACAGACAGAGTTCTAAGCTTTGTGGGAGCCACATGAAAGTAAAAAGCAGCAGAGAAATAAATTTGAACAATATATTTAACCCAAATATTAAAATACTTCAACATGCAATAAATATAAACCTATTAGATTGATTTTTCATACAAAGTAATTGAAGTCTGATATGTATTTTACACTTATAATCCATGTTATTGCTCATACATTCAAACATTTGTACCATGTTTGAATCAAATGTTTGAATATGTGAGTAGTGGCTATCACATTGGATAGTACCATACTGGATAGGTTAAAAGTATTGATTTAGCTAAATTTATATTGAAGTAGATGTTTATTTGTATTTTTTTTTTCCTAAAGCATATGAGACTTCACAGGAAGACTAGAGCAAACACAGAACAAATAAAAGAATTACCTTATGTCGGTCTATCTGTGTTACCACGTTAGTTAATTTTACAACTGCTTCAACCTCCCCATATTTATCAATCACTTAAAATAATGCCTGGTACAAAGTTAGAACTCAAAGAGTATGAACTACTTTTACCATCATTATTTTTAATAGCAGGACAGAATGTGGTCCCAGGACTCCAGACTCCTAGCCAAATTCCTTTTCCAGGATCCCAGGGGCCTCCCATGTTGGCCGTGCATTTATGCAAAAAACACAACATCATGGGTAGCCACCAGCAGTAAGGAAACTTTCATGCTGGATCCCTGGTGCTGGAAGATCTGAGACTCTTCAAATCACCTGCTTTCAGGACAAAGTGCTGAAAAACAAAACCATTTCATTTTCCTGGATTGACCTTTAAATCCCTGTGTGCAGCCTCAGCCATGCAGCTCAGGCTGCTAAGCACCCTGATGCTCCTATTAAAGATGCAGGATCCCACTTGTGAACAGGGAGCACTGGATGCCTGTCACCAGTGAAAGTCAGTGTTGGGAGGCCGTGTTTTTATGTGAATGTACTCCCACCGATGAAGAGAGTTAATGAGGCCACACTTGAGCTACATTCCCACTAATGAATCAACTGAAAAAATGAAGGCTAAAAATACTTCATAATTCTCTTTGAGTAACATTCTTAGAACTGACAATTGGAAAAAAAATCATTTTCTCAAAGCAATGACCTCTCAAAGACAGCCAGAGTAACCAAATCAAAGCCTGATGATTCCACAGAGCAGGGAGGATAATAGTGAGTGGTAAAGTGCCTAATTAAGTCTATCTTGTTGGTATAAATCCCCAAGGTACATTTGTTGCTCCTACTCACTAAATATTTTTTAAAAGTTACTGAGTCTCTCAGAAACCTGTCCTCACATTAAAAATTCACTGCAAGACAGGTGTAGGCACAAATTCTATGACCACTGATGTGACAGAATCACAGGTAGCCAAAGTAGAACCCTCATTCACACCCTCTCCACAGGTGATGTGCAAAACCCACAGTTTTTCACTCTGAGCAGAAAGTGTGTGGGGGTTGGTTATGTGGTGGATTGGAGAGCTATCAGTAGCTGAAAATGGTGATTTTATTTATTTCTTTATCACACTGTAATTGCTCATCTACCTTGAACAAGGTATTATGATAGATTCTGGGGATAGGACACAAATGTTGTCCTGCCTTCATGTGACTTACAGTCCTGTGGAGGGGAAATAACACTTATGAAATATAGCATATCCTCAAATAACATTATTTTGTTCAATGTTAGTTTGTTACAATGAGATGCCTGAGATGCCATAGGAATTTATCTCATGTTTATATCAATTTGCCTATCGGTAAAATTGGTTTTGTTATCCATTGTTTTGCTTAAAGTCGCAGAACTTATCAGTGACATTTAGTGAGGCCTTACTGCAAGTACATACTAATAAGCAAACTTAATAATTTAGATAAACACTTTCTTCCAAGACCTGTGCTCAGTACTTGAAATACACTACCTCAGTTAATGTTTCCACTGGGAATGAACATCAAATTGCAACACAGCTGAGTGCTACAGAGGAGAGGAGTGTGGTCATGATTGCACATGATAGGAGGCTTTAACTGACTGGAGAAAACAGGAAGGGACCAGTGAGCAGGGGCATTTTGGTGAAGGTCGAACAAGTAGCATTCCAGGGGGAAAGTGTGAAGTGTAGTGTGTGCCCATGGCCATGCTATAAATATTCCCACCGTGCCTTATTTAAGCTACCATTGTGATGTCACCAAAGGGGAATTGGAAACAGAAGTGCACAATCAGCCCTGCACATGAGCAGATGCAATCCAGCTTTAGCATATCACTGCAGTAAGTTACGTTTAGGGAAGACAGGCACCGAGTTAAAGGAATCCTTTTGCCTGTGGTGTTTGTATCAGTTGTCTGACCCAGGGCCACAGGAGCAGATGGGACAGTCCTTAGAAATAGTATAAGGGATCCAGCCAGGGATTAAACACACACCCAAAATCTACTTGTAGAATGAATAGATGCCTTGCCTATATGAATAAACTATAAATTTTCATAAGCAATTTTAGGATTAATAATACAATATGTCAAGGGCTCTGATAAGCTTATTGTAGCCTTTGTTCACAGAGTGCTTCATTAATAAAAAAATATAATTTATCTAGTCCCAGAAATGAGCTATTGATGCTAGGTCTTGAAAATGAATGTTTTCTTAGTTGTGAAAGGGAGATAAAGACATTAAAAAAAAAACAACCCACAATCCTATTGATAACTGACTCAGCTTGGCCGATGGTGTGGGGAGGTAAAACACAGTCTCCTTGGGAAGACAGCAAGGCGAGGGCGGTGGACTGGGACCAGCTGTGAGGGTTCGGCGCATTGTGTAGATAGTGTGGCCATCCCCGTGGTTATATCTGGTTCTCCCTGCAGAGCTTTAACCTGGAGGGTAACATGAGAAGACTTGCCTTTCAGAAGAATCTTTTTTGTGTTAATATGGAAGGTGGTTGCAGAAGTGAGAATCTGAGAACAGGAAGATCAGTTTACGGTCTGTGGGAACAGTTCAGAAACAGGCAATTAGGACGCAGTCAATGGAGACACGAAAGGAGGCCGGGATTTCAGCAGTTCCCACCATGCCCTTCTTCCACACAGATGGGTGCTCCTGGTGAATTCTCACCAGACCATCTGATGACACAAAGATGATGAAGACTGAAAGGGTGTATCAATTTTCTACAAACAAAAACTGTGAAACAGGGACCTGTGAAGCAAAAGGTTGCAGGTTCGATTCCCAGTCAGGGCACATGCCTGGGTTGTGGGCCAGGTCCCCAGTAAGGGGCCACATGAAAGGCAACGACATATTCATGTTTCTTTCCCTCTCTTTCTCCCTCCCTTCCCTCCTCTCTAAAAATAAATAAATAAATAAATAAATAAATAAATAAATAAATAAATAAATAAAACTGTGAAACAAATAACAAATCTATCCATTGTTTTTTGCCTTTGGGTCACTGTCTATGAACATATATTATAACTAAGGTTATATTTACAATTTTCACCAAAATGCATTTGGAGGAATCTATATTTTGTTTCACTTTCTTTTGCTAGAGAGCTTCCACTTAAGGTGTTTGCTTTTGAGAATGACAGGGGGGAAATTCTGTTTACAAATGAAAGATTTGGAACAGATAGTTATTATTGTGACTTTAAGCTAAATAATGCTTCATTTTCTCATTTTTTAAAGTTCAGAATTATTTTTTCTTTACATTTGGTATTTATATCTGTGTGCGACAGCAAGAAATAAATAAAGTCAAAGAGTGGAGTAAATTGAAACAGCTGAGTTCCCAACTGATTTCTGTATTTGAGTTTTCTGTAATGTTTAGCATCCTCAGACAAAAGCAAGTCTTAGTGAGACAGAACTCTTAAAGGAATATGCTTGCATGAGCTTGTCTTCTCCAGGCCCAATGGTTCACATCTCTCTTTATGTCCATATCTTTTAGGCCCGTTGATCCAACACACTATAATGTGACCTATGAAGTTCCGAAGAATATGTAAAGGAAACGTATTCATTTAACAAGCATCTAATAAGCACCTACTATGTGTCAGACACTGATCTAGATTCTCAGGGAAGGACGCAGACAATTCCTTCCCTGCCCTAGAGCACAAAGGGGAGGGTTCTCAGGGCTCTGATTGTTAATTGTCTGCTGTCAAATTTGCTTTGTGAGTTAGTGATCTGTTACAGCAGTTCCTTTAAAAGAATGGGCCAATGCTATTTAAAAATAACTGCCTTATGCTAAACCTTTGCCTTAAGCTTGAAAATTTATGGTCCAAACAAAGCAGCCAGATTGCCTGAGGTTGAATCCTGCTAGTGGCAGGGCGGGGTCGAGAATTCAAAGCTGTGGGTTCCCAGGCGATTCCTCTTCACTCTCCCACATTATTTTCCTGCTCTCTCTTCCCTTGGCAAACTGGCTAGTGGCGGCTCATGGATCTGGAGAAGATTGGAGTCTGAATTCTAGATACATTAAGTACATTTTCCTGGCCCTTGGTTTCTTCATTCATAAGATGAGGACACATGTGGTTTGGGAAATCGGATCAGCCCAAGTTTTTTAAACATCATCTGCAAACTGTAAAATACTCTACAGATGTTACCAATTATATTCTGAGACCTTAAGTGTGTACTGATACTTCTCAAAGCAAAAGAATTATAGGATACAATGATAAAGGCAAAGTAAAATAAGATGAATATGTGCCAATAAATCAGATTATTATAGTTGAAGCAAAAAAAAATATCTGGGTTGCATCCTGGTCTTTCTGCTTCCTGTGTGATGTCCACCGAGGGGGCCCTACCTGCAGTGTTGGAGGCTTGAGCTCTAGAGAGTTAGTCAGACTCTGGAGTTAAGTTCTCTAAGTCCCCATCACTTCAACTGTAAGACTGAGATGAGACTACAGAGCCTATTTCACTGGGCTGCTCACTGAAATGGTGCTTTTAAAGCACGTAGTACAATGCCTAGGACACAGTACGTGCTCAATGATAATCACCTGTTTTTTTGAATTCTAAAATATCGACATTAATTCTCATCCCATAAAATTTTCACTGGAATTAAATAAATGAAGATTAATTGCATGTCCAATAAGTGATGGATATTTGTAAGACATTGGAAATGTTTTTTCTCTTTCTTTTGATGTGTAAAACAAGCTGCAACAACTATATGTACCGTAAGGGGGATGCCATAAGTCCATTCTCCTGTCAGTGGCTCCAAAATCTTAATGTTTGTCATAATCTTATTGAGATTTATTAAAGATAAAAAAGCATCATCCTTGGTCTCATCTCCTAGGACGAGGGAACCCGGAAATCTTACTTTTCACAGATAATTTCAATAGGAATAATAGAAATGACAAGTTAAAACTGCCTGAGAGGTCTGAGCCCTTGCTACTCAAAGTGTGGTCTTTGCTCCAACAGAAACAGCACTACCTGGGGATTTGCTAGAAACACAGAATCTCAGCAAGATCCCCAGGTGATTTCTGGGTATGTTACTCTCTGAAGAGTTAGGTAATACTCATGTTCACCTGGGTCTCTTAACATCTTTTTCTCTAAGATAATATTTTTGTTATAGTTCATGATAAATGTCAGGTTTATAAAAGACAAACACAAATTTTATAAAATTGCACAGATTTTTTTTAAAAAAATACAAGCAAATGGCTTAGATATGTAGCATCTTTACATTAATTAAATGCTTTTAAATATGTAATCAATGTGCAGTTTTAATATCTGCTAAATTAAGAGTGACCTCAATATAGTTGTGATTTGCCACAATGTCCTTAACTCTAATGCCTGGACTGGCCGTGTTCTGGTTTGTTATGCTGTTACAATCTGCACTGGTGTTAGTCAAAGACTTCCTAGCTCACATAGCCCAACAGAGTGCCAGGGAGGAGTGGATTACCAGTATTATCCCATAATCCATGGTTTAAAGACTGCATAAAGGCATTTTATCTTAAATAAAAGCAAAATATTTTATTTTTAAAAAAGACTGGTAGGAAAAATTGACATTTTATAATGTCTCAACATTTTTACTGAGTTATTCTCACAGATTTTGTCCATTGTATTGTTCAATGTCTTTTATTTAAAAAATTATTTAAGTTAATTTTACAAGTAAAATATTGCTTCTGAAATCATTCTCTCCCAATGATTTTAACTTTTATCTTCCAAAAAATGGGAGCAAAAACATAATTAGATTTTTCCCATTCGTTGATATCTCAACAATTAAATTTGCTATTCAATGAGAATAATTCTATTAGCCTAGGTTTTGAGTGTGTTAATCATACTTTCCAATAGCACAGATTCAGTGTTTCTGTGGCTCTTTTAAAGATTTTTTTAAAAACCGTAGGTATAATTTATGTGTTGTAGGGTGAACAGGCCTGTGTTGCACGTGCACACACCCATGGGGCCACCACCCAGAACACACAAGCTTGTTTCTATCTTCATGGTCCTTCAAGATTACGTTGTGCCACTTCCCAGTTCATAGCTCCCAACTCCAAATTCATTATTCTGACTTCCTCATATAGATTAGTTTTGCCTATTCTTGAATTTCATATAAATTGAATCAAAGTATAAGATTCTCTGTGTCTAGTTTCTCTCATTTACTGTAATGCCTTTAAATTCTACCTGCGTATGGTGTTTATCAGAGTTTGTCTTTTGTATTGCTGTGTGGTGTTACACTGTATACATATCCCAATTTTTAATTCATGCTTCTGTTGATGGGCATGTGAGTGGCTTCTAGTTTGGGAGTATTATAAATAGAGCCAACATGAACATTTGTGTATAATTAGTTTGGTACAGATGGGCACTTATTTCTACTGGGTATATACTTAGAAATGAATTTTCCTTTTAGTAGTCTTCCAATGTGTGCATGAATCCTTTCTGGATATAGGTGCAGTACACATTAAAATTGGAAGGAAAGAAAAAAGACAAAAAAGATGCCTAAGAGAAAAGAGGAATAATGAAAACAACACAACAGCATGTCAAGATTGGAGGTGTGTTACAGTATACAGGGAAATGTTGGTTAAGCCGTCTGGAACCCTGGATTTTTCTGCTTCAGGCATCACTTTTTTCTGAAGCTTAACTAATATGTTCATTCATCCAAATATATGGCTGGTTGATCAGATACCCTCAGTGATCATTTCTACCTTGGTAATTTAGGAATTTAACAAGAATTTTTAAACCAAAGACGGGTAGGATCAAGGGTGAGGAGCAGGGATGGCTGGAAGGGGAGGAGTGGTGGGAGGAAAATGGAGACAACTGTACTTGAAAAACAATAAAAATATTTTTTTAAAAAAATTTTCAAAGTGAGTTATCTCCCTATTTGAAAAGGAAATACATTAGAGAGTCCTTTGTGATTAATAAATTGTGGGGGAGGAGACTTCCAGAACTTTTCCTTTAAATGTTAACAATTTTGATGCCAGAACTGCTTCCACTCTTTCCCGAATCCCTCTCTCAGTACGAGGCATTGTTGAGCTGACTGACCAAAGTCCATGCATTCATTGGGCCACGTTTACTGGACAGCAAGGCCACTGCGACTTATAGGACAGGAACCCAGGTTGCCCCGTCTCCCTTGCATCCTGTCGCCTGGTGCAATAAACTCTCCCGGGCAAGGCATGAGACTCGGAGTGGCTGGTCCTTCTTGTTAGTTTCTCTCTTCCCACCCCATGTGTTTGGTTGGGTGCATAAATTCAGGGAACTTGGTGCCTATTTACATGTCCTTTCCTGTATAAGTACGCTTTAGCCCAGGAGTCCCAAAATTTAATCTGGGGGAGGCAAGACACCTCATTTCATCCCTCACTAATTAAACTCTAACTCAAAATTATCAGAGGACTATATGTTAGTAGTACTTAATTCTTGGCTACTGACAAAGCATTTTTTTTCCAGTTGAGAATTGTTTTCCTGTTATGTGTAGCGCTCTCTTAGTAAAGAACCCAAGAAGTGAGAAGGAAGATAGGGTGGTAGGATTGCCCAGATCCTCTCAGGGCTTCCGAAGAGAGGATATTGAGACATCGCAGTTCTATATACAGGGCAGCCTCAGGCTGCGCCAGGAGAAGAGAGCCGTTAAAACAAGGACTTGCAGGGACAACCCCGGCATTGATCCTGGCTGCCAGGGAACCAAGCTCTGCATATCGTCCAATCCCAAATCCCCCAGTTGCAGATCAGGAGAGTTGCTTGGATCAGAAAACCGATGGAAACAAAGGTGCTAAGGAGAGGCAGGAGCTCTGGGAACCACGTCCTGCTTTTCCAGACTCACCTGTAGGAGGACCTGAACGTGTCATGGAGTGCCAACCTGGGCATTCACACGAGCCCTGCCTGAGTGCTTCTCTTTATAGAACACGTTTATCTTCCTCCAGCAGCTTTTTATTATTATAAGGTTTATAGGCCCACTCCGGATGTGATTAAAAAAAAACATTTAGAATGATTATGTCGCCTGCCTCAGCACACACAGCTAGCATGTGGTGAGACTAATGTTAGACTGCCTGGCTTTGGGGCCCATGGCATCTGTGTCGTGATCAGCCAGCTCTGTCTGTCGTTCTGCAAATGGAGACACTGGGGTCCAGGAAGCCTATTAAGATGTCAGAGTAAGGGGCATGGGACTCCTGACTCACTATTGGGTCAGTGCCAGTCCTTCTGCCTCATCTTGTTAACGCCGAAACAAAGCCCCATGTGTCTTTCAAGGCATGTTCTGAAATGTCATGAAGGGATTGTTTTGTCATCTCCCTTTTAGAAGGAAATTTTATCCTTTGTGACAACACAGGTGGACCTGGAGAATATTATGCTCGGTGAAATAAGTCAGTCAGAGAAAGAAGAGTATCATATGATTTCACTTACATGTGTAATCTAATGAACAAAATAAACTAACAAGCAAAATTGAAACAGACTCATAGATAGAGAGCAGACTGACAGCTGTCAGAGGGGAGGAAGGTTTGGGAGCTGGGTGAAAAAGGTAATGGGATTAAGCAATAAAACAAACAAACAAACAAAAAGAAAAAAACCTCATAGACACAGGCAGCAGCATGGTGACTACCAGAGGGAAGGGGCAGTGCAGGAGGTGGAAGAGGGTAAAGGCAGACATAAATGGTGATGGAGGGAGGCTTGACTGGGATGGTGAACACACAATACAATATGCAGATGACACACTACAGAACTGTACACCTAAAACCTATGTAATTTTATTAATCAATGTCACTCCAGTAAATGCAATAAAAAACAACAAATGAAGACTCAGATACTGGAGCCACGTTGCCTTGATTTGAAGCATAGCTCTGCTGTTTATACTGTGACCTCAGTTTTCTGTTCTTCAGAGTCCTCATCTGTAAAATGGGAAAAATAGCAGTGCCTTTTCATTCAGTGTTAGGAATACTGAATGAGATGATCCATGTAATTAGTTTACCATCATATTAAGCATAGAATCACAACACCGTAAGTGGTAGCCATGATTATTTCTGTTCTATTTCTGACTCATACACAAGCAAGGTGGTTCCAACAGAAGGCCGGAGGTTTGGGAACGAGGATGGCGATGGTTTGTCCCCAAACACTCACAGGTCAATGCAGGTACGCTTCCCTGGGGACTGGAATCAGAAATACATCTTAAATCAGAGCAAATGCTAGTCCATCTCTTATTCTCCCCACTATCTAACAGGTTAATTCACTGCAGGACGCCAGCCTCGGACGGGGTCCCCAGACTCCAGACATGGAGAACAGAGTGCCTCTCTCAGAGCTCAGCCAGAGAAACTGAGCAGGAAAAGATGCGCATCTGGCTGTCAGCACAGTTTGAGGAAGAAGGGAAGGAGCAAATATGTGGCAATAAAAATAGCAGAAATTCAAAATAAAGAAGGGAGAGAGAAAAAATGCAATGAACCAATATACATGCCATAATCTCATTTTGTAAAGTATCAATTTATAAAAATTAGAGCAAAAAATTATACATTATATATAATTTATATATATTACAGACTATGTGTGATACATAATTGTATAGTATATATTTAAACCAAAATAAATATAATACATCTTATATATAATCTTGTATTCTATATAAAATTTTCTTTTATACACAATATATAATTTTCTTTTTATATAAAATATGTTATAATTCTGTTCAAACCAGAGCAGAGATGAAGTAGGAGACAAGAAGGGGTTGAATCCTGAGTATAACCTGAAAGAGAGCCAGGAGGATTTGCTGAAGGATTCGGTGTGGCCTGGGACACACAGCGGACTCCCAGGCAGCTGCAAGATTTCTGGGAGCTGAGCCAACAGAATGAAGGAACCTTCGTAAGTGAAGAGGCGGCAGAGCACACGCAGAGTCGGCTTTGAGGAGAGCACTAGGAGTTCCACGCTGGACACATTAGATTTTAAGTTTCTATGGCACAGACAAAGAGTGATGGTGAGTACAACATTCAAGTCTGAGATTCCGGCAAAGGTCCACTCAGAAGGTGTATATTTGCGAGTCAGAAACCTAGAGATTGGTAATGGCTCAGGACTAAGTGACATCACTCAGGACTAAGTGACACCACCTTGCTTGTTTATGAGTCAGAAATAGAATAGAAATAATAATGGCTACCACTTACGGTGTTGTGATTCTATGCCTAATATGATGGTAAACTAATTACATGGATCATCTCATTCAGTATTCCTAACACTGAATGAAAAGGCACTGCTATTTTTTCCATTTTATAGATGAGGACTCTGAAGAACAGAAAACTGATGTCACAGTATAAACGGCAGAGCTATGCTTTGGGCCCAAGAAGACGCCCAAAGACTAAACCCCGGGTTAAAACAGTCACAATTTACGTCATATATTCATGATATGTTTTTTACAAAGTAAGTTTTAAAGGAACATGTATTGCATGATTCTGTTTGGTTTAAAATAAATCTAACCCTTTACCTCATTTTATATAATTCATATATAAAGGCGAGGGGGAAAGAGAGCTTATGAGCCCTGGCTACTCCAGAGGCCTAGAAACCACGGTGTGCGGTGGAGGGGCCGTTCGCTACACCTTGATACAATCTTGGTTTATTTTTTTCCTTTTAATGTTTATTTGTTAAAACAGACAATTTTTATCATTTAACAAACTTTAACTAAAGAGCAAAAATTAAGTTTGTTTCCCACCCAAATAGTAATTTTCGATTTTCTTCTAGGTGGGAGGAATAATAACGCAGGCTCCCCGCAAAGC
>PVKM010003901.1:0-54883 GCA_004027735.1 Carollia perspicillata
TCTGTTGGGAGGGATTAGATGGCTGAGATCTGGCACTGGATGCCTGGAGTGTCATTGTACCACATCCTCTGTTTTTCTGCATATTGCTTGTCTGTGTGATGCGGGCATCAGCACATCGCTCATGGCTTGGGCAACTGTCCAAAGTGCTTGTCTGAAGACAACAGTGTCTGGGAGATTTCTTGTTGTTGAGAGAACCTTTTTAATATTTGCATTTGCGATACTTTTAAGACAAATAGTAATCAACTTACCATAGTTATTATCATCATTTGAAACATAACAGGGAGAGAAGAGAACTTTGACGCTACCTGAAGGGCTTGGTTTGGTTTTTGAAAGATCTTAATAAGGCAGAAAGGAGGGCAGCTCAAAGATCAAGGGTATCATTTAATATATTTAGGAATTTTCTTTAAATAAAATACACACACATACAACAGTGGGCCACACAGAAAAACTATTATACTAAAATGGAGTTTTATTTGATTGAATCATTTCATTTACTTACTAGTTTTTCAGTATTCATAATATTTACAGTTTTTTCATCTGCTTCATCCAGTCCTCTTGGAAACCAATAACATCTCTCCCTGCCTCTCTCCCTGATTTCTTCTTCACCCCCCTGTCTCCCAACCCCTATCCCCTTCCTTAGTAGATTTGGTGCAAATGGATAGAAAGTACAAGCTACATCACATAAAGCAACTCTTCACACCCTTGAAAACCTTTTTTATTCTGATACGTCTTTTAAAAGTGCTACCTTTTGGTCTCATTCACTTTTTGTTTCTATTATGGTGTCAGCATTTGCTCAGCACCTGAACAAAATTCCTCAGTTATTGGGACCATTGGAAATTGGGGGTGAAGTGGGGGTAGATAAATTCAGTGTAAAGTAAAAACATTATCTATTCGAGAAACCTATCACTACAGTCTGCAAATATTCATTGAGAGAATACTAGATGTCATGCTGGAGATATAGTGGTGACAGAAACTGAGCACAAACTGGTAAGCAGAGAAGACGAGCTGAGATGGTGGTACGTGCTGTAGTAATAAAACAGAGAGATGTGACAGAGAGTAGCTCGTGTGTGTGTATGTGTGTGTGCCCATACGTGTGTATATGTGGTGACATTTCTCAGTTTCTCGTTTTTTAAATGAAGAATTCAATTAGATGGTCTCTGAGGTGCCTCAGATCTTACCTATTGAGGCAGCTTTTCTAATTCTGCTCAGTGTTTTTTTAGATTCATTTCATTTTTCCAGTTATGCGGTCTGTTGTCTATTCATATGAGTAGTTAAAAATAATAATTGAAGAATGAAAAATCCATCTGTTGGGATATGAAAAGTTCTGGTATTCTCTAACCACTAAATAAAAACCTAAAGGAAAACAAATAAATGTGTCTGTCTGCCAGAAGTAACTCCAAGTATGATTTGCATTCATGTTTCATTTACAATGTCTCTTCACTTGTCTCTTCGCATAAAGAAACTTTTAGAAACTACTGCATTCTGGCTGAAAAATGAGTGACAGTGGCTTGGACAATGTCATGACCAAGCTTGAAGTCAGGCATGAGTTCACTTTTGTGGGGCCCTTGAAAGATTTGCTAGCTAAGAACAATTCCATACAGAAAGTCACGGAAACTCATCACATGATACTAATAATTAGGGATAGTGATGGTATTTAGAGAACAATTGCATCTATTATAAATCTCTTTTGGTGACTGACAGAACCTCTGAAACAATATAAATGCTACTTCTCAATTTGATAGAAGAGCTAAGATGATGCTTTCTTTTGACTATTCTCGGCAAGTCATTTGTTTAAATTTTTGCATAACGAGTTTCCTTTCCTCACTAATAATCACAAAAACACAACCAGTAAAAAGCATTTTTCTTGGTTGTCATTGGAAAATGCATTCCGGAATTGTTTGTTTCCCACTATTATTATACAGCCTGTTATTTAAAAAAAAAATCTTTACATGGAACATGAATGGAAATCCCGCTTTGAGTCCTCTTTGTGGACAGATAGACTCACTCGTTTTTTTGTAGGTTTTGTTTAGTAGTAGGGTTTTTAGCCTTATTTCTTTGTCATTCATAGCTCTTGCTTTCATTTAGAAACTGTACGTAGTCAAATGGATGGGGTGAGAAGGAGGAGGTTTCAGGAGAATCAAAAACCCACAAAACTTGAAAGGACAGACTAAGACAGATGCTCGTGAAACGGACAGCGTTTCTCTCTGTTGCAGAGGCAAACCCAACCTAACCAACATGGGCTCCCTGATGATCAAGCCCATTCAGCGGGTGACGAAATACCCCCTGTTACTGTGCGAACTGCGCAACTCCACCCCTCCCTCCCACCCAGACTTCAGAGCGCTGGAGGACGCCTTCGCTGCAGTCAAAGACATCAACGTGAACATCAATGAACTTAAACGACGGAAGGATTTAGGTAAGAAGAGATGTCATGACTGGGTGGGTACTCTCCACGACTGGCCTGTTCTCTCTCTGAGACGCGGAATGTCTGAGCACTTGGAGCAGCTGGAGCGATCGCGATCATTTGATGTCTCCAGTTAGAAGCTGGGGAAGAGCCTGTGGCTTTGTCTTCCCCGCTGGGCTCAGAAGATCATGAGGTACAAAAAAAATGACCATTAAAAAAAAATCAAACAGGTCTACACGCACACCTGTGACCACTGCGTGCCTGAGGACATACCGTGGGCTGAAGATACGCGCCGCATACAGCCCTCCTGTCCCTGGCACCGGGCGTGGTAAGGACACCCAGCAAGGCCGGGGAGCTGGAGAGGTGGGACGGGAGAGCCAAGAGGTGGTGGCGCAAGGGGCAGACCCGGGAGAGGGGCCCAGCGAACGCCTCAGCCCGCACACGAAGAATGGCGGTTTGGGGGCAGTAATTGTTCCACTGAAGGGAGCAAGTGTGTATTTTTTCTCAAATCAACAAATTATTGTTAACTCTTTGTTAGCTAAGATGTAAAATTGCTGTCTTAAGTAGAATGTAGATTTCAAAACCGAAGGCGCAGTTACGCGGTTCCCGTCATCAGGGTGAACAGCGCATTGGCAGAGATGGTGGGTCCGCCCTCGGTGGCAATGTCCCCTTAATTTGTAATTAGCTGTGCACTTCTAACACGAAATCTCAACTCAACACTAAAGCAATGGAAGGGCTTTGGAGCTGACTGCTCCAGCCACTTCACTTATGTTTACTATTTTTATCTTCTAACTTTTAATTCAAAAATTGTATTGGTATTAATAACTTCAAATTATAAAGAAGGGTATAGGGTAAAAAGTGAAAGTAGTAGAGAAAAAGGCACCATAAACAAAATGAAAAGACAGCCCATAGACACAGGATTACTGTCTACAATACAACTATTGACATTAAATCAATAATAAAAACATTTTTTTCCTTGTGTTCACACTAACGCCCAGCTGTCTTAGGTCCAGACAGAGTAAAGCCAACACCCAGGACAGGCTGTGGGGACTGCAGATCAGCTAAACTAAGATTCCCAACAGCCTTCTGTAGTTTCTTAATACTAAAAACATTTTAATACAAAAGATGATAATAGTAAGTAGTTTACAGTAAGACCAGTAAGGTTTTCTTTATTGAGTTGATTGGGGTGACACTCGCTAACAAAACCACCCAGGTTTCAAATCAACAAAACACCATCTGCGCACTGCATCACGTACCCATCACCCAAAGTAAAGTCTCTTTCCTTCCCCTTCTGTCCCCGCTTTGCCCTGTTCCACTCCCTCCTACCCACTGTCCCTCTGGCCAGCACCACACTGTTGTTTGCGTCTGTGTGTGATTATATAGATTATATATACATATATATTTTTTGCTCAATCCCTTCACCATTTTTTCACCCAGCCATCCAATCCCTCTCCCTTCTGACAGCTATCAGTCTGTTCTATGTATCTGTTTTTATTTCTTCTTTGTCTGTTAAATTATTTTGTTCTTTAGATTCCATGTACAAGTGAAATCATATGGCATTTGTCTTTTTCTGACTGGCTTATTTCACTTACCATAATATTCTTCAGAAGCCCAATAAGTTTTTAAATGCTAAGCTTCACTAATAATCAGGGTAATACAAATTAAAATCACAATGATGTATTGTTCCCAGCCTATCAGATTAGCAAAAAGACTTTTAATGGATAATGTTTAGTGCTGAGTTTCGATCTCCTGGTAAGAATGCAAATTGGAATCACCAGTTTAGAGGACAATTTGACAACACGTAGTGACATTGAAGATTCACACAAAGAAGACTAGGAAAGTCAATCTCTAGCTATTTGAGAAACGTTTGCGTATATGCTCATAGAGAGGTGCATTGGTAACTAGCATTGTTTATAATAGCAAAAGAAAGAAAGGAAGAAAAGAAAATGGCTTACGTATTTTATTCAGATAATGAATAAACTGTATATTATACACTGTGATATCTTGAGAACATAAAATTACGAACATTAATTAAAGCATATGTATCAATTGGATAAATCAAAGCAATGCTGAGCTCTTTTAAAAGTAAAGTATCAAGTGACAGAAAAATATATACAATTTGGTACCATTTTTATAAAGGTTTACATCATTCAAAATAGTACTATGTATTGTACGACTGCATACATATACAATAAAAGCATAAAAGTAGATGCAAATATAGCAAGCCCATAATTTAAGATCACAATTCCCTGTAGAGATTGAAGATGGAGTTCAGAGAAGCTTCACCTGTTACATAATTTTTTAATTAAAAAAATGGAAAAAAGGCAAAATTAGGATTTGACAAAGCTAAGAGATAGATAATAGCTGTTATATTCTTCTCTTTACTTTTGTGTTTGCTTAAACTATTTCAGTTTTAAAGAGAAAAACTTTTCCTCTCCCATGATTCTAGCTTGCATAGGTAAGATTTTATCAAGTGTTCGTCAGACTTTCTGTGTCTTTTTTCCTCTCCTCTCTCGCCCTCGTCTCTCATTCTTCCTGCAACATGGGCGGTGCACTAGAGTGTGCTGGGGTCTTAGTGACAAACGATCATATATCACGAACATTCTTTCAGTTAGCATGGCCTTCTTTCTAATGGTTCCATAGTATTCCATTTATGAGTAAGTCACAACTTAATAAACTATTCTTCTAGGATAAATGTTTAGAGTGTTTCCAATATTTTGCTGTTAGAAAAAAAAAGTACCATAGCAAACCAAACTTTGTAAGCTTATGGAATGCAGACTACTGTGCATGCACGCCCTGGTCCTAGACTACAAATATTTTATTTTTTTAAGATTCTGCCAAATTGTTCTGTATAAAAACTGTGTTAGTTTAGTCCTCATTGACAGTATATAAGATTGCTCATCTCCCCAGACCCTTACCAAAAAGAATGTTAGGAATATTTAACATTTGAACAATATGAGAAGTAAAAATGATTTTTAAATTAAAAAAAAGTAAAGCTCAGAGGGTGACTCAGTTTACCCCAAATCTCCTTCCTAATCGAAAGCCACTCTAGGATTGGCAGTCTCCTTAGGTTGGATGTCCTTTCATGAGTTAGGTCTCAATGCTTCATTCTAGAGACTGCAGATGGCGAACATCTTATCCGAGAAGAGAGGAAGAGGTTTTATTTAGTATCTGGGATTTCTTCATCATGGGAGATAAGTGAAACTTGGGCTTCGAGGAGCTCACAGCCTTGAACAGCAGAGTGTCTGAAGGAGGCTGGGGTGGGTGGCTGGAGTTGGCACTGGGCGGTGGGGCTGGAGCATATTGTGTTTGCTGCAGAGAGTCAAAAATCCTGTGCATTTTACATTAAATATAAATATTAATCCTGCATACTTTGGATGAAGCACACTTTCTATGCTGCACATGTCCAGATATATCATTGCATTCTTTTGTTTCAGTTCTAAAATACAAGAAGAATGATGAGGATGAAACATTTAAAGATAAATTGTCTAAACTAAATATTCATTCAATTAGCAAGAAATCAAAGAGAATGACAAATTATCTAAAGATTCTGACCAGAGGAGAATCACAGGTAATTTCTCTTGTGGGCCACATACATTTTCCTGGGGAACATGAACGCCGATATCTTGTTACGTTTTGTCTTGCCATTACACAACTGTTTCTGGAACACTGAGAATCAAGGTAATTGCCCAATGCTCTCATGCTGCCTCTCTCTCTCTCTCTCTCTCTCTCTCTCCCCCCCCACTTTTGAAGAAAACAGAGTGAGGTGGGTTTGACACTATCTTAGCTGTTGTACTTCAGGCAAAGAGAGAGATGGACATAGGATGGGGCTCAACAAAGGATGTCCCGGAGTCCTGACACTCACCACCGACCAGCACACAGTCTCACCTAGAGCAATGCCCTCCTTTCATCCCTGCCTTACTTCTGCTTTTTATTGGTTTTCATTTTTAACAGCTGTATTGGGTTTTAATTAACAAACTGTAAAACTCATCCTTATAAGAACAATTCAATGGTTTTTAGTAAATGTGTAGAGTTTTAAAAAAATGTATTGTTATTCTATTACAGTTGTCTTAGTTTTCCCCCTGTGCCCTCCTGCACCCCATCTCATGCCCCCACTCCCACAGTCAGTCCCCACCCTGTTGTCCATGTCCGTGGGTCATTTGTATATGTTCTTTGACTAGTCCCTTCCCCTTCTTTCCACCATTATTCCCCTCTCCCCTCCCCTCTGGTCATTGTCAATTTGTTCTTTATTTCCACGTCTCTGGTTCTATTTTGCTTGTTAGTTTATTTTATTCATTACATTCCTCTTATAAGTGAGATCATTTGGTATTTGTCCCTCACCACCTAGCTTACCTTACCTAGCATAATGCTCTCCAGTTCCATCTATGGTATTGCAAAAAGTAAAAATTCCTTCTTTCTGCTACATAGGATTCCATTGTGTAAATGTACCACAGTTTTTTTATCCACTCATTTACTGACAGGCAGTTAGGCTGTTTCCAGCACTTGGCTATTGTAAATTGTGCTGCGATGAACATTGGGGTGCTTAGGTTCTTTTGAACTGGTGTTTTTGGATTCTTGGGGTATAATCCCAGCAGTGGTATCACTGGGTCAAAAGGCAGTTCCATTTTTAATGTTTTGAGGAAACTTCATGCTGTTTTCCACAGCAGCTGTGCCAGTCTGCATTCCCACCAACAGTGCACTAGGGTTCCCTTTCTTTCCACATCCTCACTAGGGCTCGTTGTTCGTTGATTTGTTTGTAATGGCCATTCTGACAAATGTGCAGTGATATCTCATTATGGCTTTAATTTGCATCTCTCTGAGGACGAGTGATGTTGAGCATCTTTTCCTGTGTCTCTGGGCCCTCTGTATGTCCTCCTTGGAGAAGTGTCTGTTCAGGTCCTTTGCCCATTAAAAAAAATTTTTTTTAATCAGATAAGATTTCATTACACAGAATGATTTTTTACATTTTTAAAGATTTTATTTATTTATTTTTAGAAAGGGGAAGGGAGGGAGAAAGAAAGAGAGAGAAACATCAATGTGTGGTTGTCTCTCATGTGCCGCGTACTGGGGACTTGGCCTGCAACCCAGGCATGTGCCCTGATTGGGAATCGAACTAGTGAAGCTTTGGTCTGCAGGCCCGTGCTCAATCCATTGAGCCCCACCAGCCAGGGCCGTTTGCCCATTTTTAATTGGATTATCCGTCTTCCTGGTATTGAGTCAGATGAGTTCTTTATATATTTTGGAGATCGACTCCTTTTCCAATGTGTCATTGGCAAACATCAGATTGAATAAATTTTTCACCTTTTACTTCTGCTTTGGAAAAATCTCCCTTTCCTTTAAGGTTCCCTTGATGTTCATCTTATCTTTCTTTCACTTACAGTAAAAAGTGTTTAGGTGAACACACTATTGTGGTTTTATCCTACCCCTTCTCCACTACATCTACCCCTCCTCACCCCCAGATATACAATTTATTACTGGGTAATTGTTTTGCATAAGCTGTTTACCCTAACTTGAACCATGTTCACCCCAAACCCTAATACATAGCAGATGGGTTAGCACAGGCTCTCAAACTTGAGTGTGCATCATAATTAGCTGAGGAGCTGGCTAGAAGATTCAGGGGTTCCATCTGGTTCAAGGGTACAATCGAGAAGTCTGTATTTTTACGAAGACCCCAAGCATTTTGAAGCTAAATAAACCTGAAGTGTGCCATCAGTTGGACACACTTTAAGAATCACAAGGCAGGACATTCCTGGCCTGATGGTGGTAATACAGTGGGCTTCTAACCAAATGTGGGCAAGAAGGTTCCTTAGATCCTATATACCATATTTTGCCATGTATAATACACACATGTTTAATGCACTTTATATGTGGGATTATTATGCCCATTATTACACCAATGGTATGTGATCATTACACCATATATAATGAACATCCTTATTTTTCCCTCAAAAATTTGGGCAAAAAGTACGCATTATACATGGCAGAATACATTGGTACTGATTTCATCCCTTATTGTGTTAACTTCTCTAACGAAGGTTCTTAATTAGGACTAGAGACAACATCTGCCTCACTCTGTAGCTGCTCTGTTCTCCCTTCCTCCTTTCCCATTGTCTTTGCAGCTCTCCGACCACCGAGCTCGAAGCGGCCCCTTCCTCCTCTAGGTGTCTAAAGAATGTTCCGAGTGTATCCCGGCTGTGGCACTGTTAATATTTGCCACTATTTCCAGGCAGATATTGAGAACAAAATCTTTGAAATTGTCCAGATCTGGGTTTGAATCTCACCTCAGTCACTTAATATTTGTCTTTGGGGACATGAATTAAATTCAGTATAATCTTCTGTAGACTGGGGAATTATAGTAGGACCTACACGTGGCGTGGTTGTGAGAATTAAATGGAGTGATGCATATAAAGAGTGTACCCAACACAGGTGGGTAAGCACTCAAAATATATGCTGATATCATCATCGTCATCATCGTCATTGACATTATTTTATATCATTGCCTTGTATTCTTATTTACCTTTTAACATGCAGACTCCTTACTTCTCATGTGGATATAAACTCCTTTATGCATGGTGTATGAATCAGGTCTTTTACTTTCCGTATTTTATGATTTTTTTGATGTCTTTAAAAGGCCCGCTGACTGAGGAGGCAGCCCAGCCCAGGGCTAGCCTGTTCTTAGAGATGGCCACGGGCTCAGCTGGGATTACTTCTTTCATATGCAAACCAACCAATCCAGAACCTACAGTCCCAGCCACCTCACAGAATCCACACACTGGTGTTCCTCTGCCCTAAATGCCAGGCTCAGCTAACAAGCACTCAGAGGCCACCAGCTGTCCTCAAGCTCAGGAGAATTATTCAGACTGGTCAGCCCTGAACTGCTCACCCTGCCCCAATAAAAACTCCAGCTTTGACTTTGTCCTTGCTCCGTCTTGCCACTTGACCAAGACCTAGTGACCCCTCTGTGGCCCTGCATGACATGTGGTGATGCCCCTGTCTAGCACTTGTGAGCATAACACACTTTGTCCAAGCCTTGTTGCTGTTTTCTCTCTGGCCACAATGACTTTCCCATACCATATGCGTATGGACTTTCTTGGAACACATGCTTCTTATTATTCTTTTGCTTACTTCTTTATATTCTTCCAGGGACTCAGTGGGCCTGTTGCATACAGGAGGTAATTCCAGGCCTCTCCTCTCAATGTGGAGCGACAATGTGGGATGTTCGGGACATTCACAGTGTGTGGTCATAGGTCAGGGAAAGGAAAGTCAAGACGTTTCAACTAAAGGCAGCAGCGATAGAACTGAGCTGGGAATTCATCTGAGAGGAGACCGTAGCTTCCAGAGGCAGGCAGGAATGTGCGCACACAATTCTCCCCTACTCTTTAAAGTGTTGCTTCTGACTTAAGACAACTCTACTGTGAACCGGTAGACTGATCTTAATTCTGGGCAGGCTTTTGTGAAAGATGTTACATTCCTTAACATATTTATCATCAGCTCCTGATATTCAACTGCAGACTGAAAGTGAATTATAGTTAAAATGGCTTGGAGGGATATTAATTAGATTTCTCCCCTAATCTTTTGAGAGGATGTCCTGTCAGCAATGAAGCATCTCGCTGGTAATCAGAAGATCAGCTGCATGGGCTGGACTGGAGAAGAGATAAATCTCAAATCAGTCAATTTTGCACTTGTCAGCAGCTCAGGGGAGATATTTGGTGAAGTTTGGATAAAACTGTTGCCCAAGAGGAAGATTCTATTCAATTCATCACACATGCATTGGACTCTCAGGTGCCAGACACTATATAGAGACTGGGAATACAAAGAGGTTCTGAATTCAGACCAGTTAGTTGGCTTTGAATCCTGTTCCTGCCTATTAACATGGGCGAGTTTCCTTAACTTCCTGTTCAGTTAGGAGAAGGGCCAAGCTTCTGTCACCAAGAGACTCCAGAGCATAAGCTTGACACAGCTCATCGTTTATTTCTCTCTCTCTTATAATAGTCTTGAGATGTGAGTCCAGATGGGCTCTTCCTCCTGACATGCTTCAGAAACCCAGCTCTCCCCAGTTTTGTGCTTTGCTGTTTCCTACACATATTGTCTTCATCTTCCTGGTTAAAGCTGGGTTACTGCCAGGTCTTCATTCAAGTCCCAAAGATGGTGTTATAGGCCAAGATTCAAAAATGGAATACCTCACTTTTGCTTACATCTTACTTACCCAAACCCAGTTTCCAGGACCGAGCCAGCCGCCAAGGAACCTGGAAAGGGTTGTGACTGGCAGGGCCACCGTGTATCTGCCTTAAATTAGAGGTGCAGGTTCTACCAGTAAACAGATGACAGGGGAAACTTTAACAATCTCTGCCATACCTCCTGACACCTATTTCTTGATCTCCAAAATAAGTTTCATCACAGCAGCTATCCCATGGGGTTGTATCAGAATTAAAATGAGAAAATAGAAGACAGATTTTAGCAGAGTGTCTGGAATGTAGTGTTTAATCGATGTTAGTTATTATAATTAAGATAAAAATGCTTAATCTCAAATGCTTGCAATCCACTAGTGGAGAGAGTAGCTTAAATAATGAACTAGGGAGGATTCACAGAGGGGGCGACAGTTGAGCAAGTTCTTAAAAAATAAACAGAATCTTTCAAGGCAGAAAAGGGACAGCAGCATATTCCAGCAAAATAAAGCAGCATGGCTTGACTCCAGAGAAGTAGAAATGAGCTATATTTCTCATAGTGTGATCCTTGAGTCTCTTACTTTAAAAATCATCTGGGTCCCAGGCAAGAAATACTAAACAAAATAGCTGGTGATGAACTTTTGAAAACTGCATTGTAAAAAAACCTACCCTAGCCTATTGTTATACACATAAAATTGAGTTAAAGCATAGACATCCTCAAGAAGCAAAGTGGTTAAATTTTGTATGGGTTACAAAGAACTACGCTGCCCATTTAAATAAGAATTTTAGATAAACAATATTAAGGGGTTCAAAAATAAAAGTGTCACCATTTTCTATGCAGTCAGCTCTGAGGTCAACTGTCTTAAATTAACAAATGTGTGAGCCGAAGACAGTTACGGTTAGCATCCAGCACCAAACTGCAGAATACCCACCATACTTCACGACACGTCTGTGTGTGCACGCAGGTTCTGCCAGCAGGGGCCCGTTTCTGACCTGGCACAGCCCTTTTAATCACCAAGAAACACTTCTTGCCATTGAGCCATAGTGTGTATGCCCAGAAACTGCCACAGCACACAAGAACCATTTTTTTCTGAATGCTTAACATGTGAGATAACAGAAAAATAACTGAATACACGTGATCACTGTCTGGACTGCTGAGTTTTCTTAACAGAGGACTCATTTTGCTAAGATTATAATCTTTCAAATTTGAGTTCCTAAAGAACGATCACATTTCTTTTGCCAGGAAGCTGAGGAAATTTTCTAAATAACCACTGTGGAGTAAATTGGAATGAGTCACAGCAGCAAAACTGGAGATTCCGGGTCAACAGATCAAACTTTTATTTTAATTTCCACTTTATTTTTACTCATTATTTTATAAGCCCACAAATGTAACATAATTTAAGGGTACATACATCATACATGCCCTTGAAATCAGCAGAGAAAAGGTTCACGTCCGACCGCTCCTGGGACACAGGTAAAGCTCTGTAAGAACTGAACAGGAAGGGGGCCGTGCCCCGCGCTTTCGCTGCCCATCAGCCGTGCGGCGTGCTGGCACGTGGGGAGTCCTGTGATTGTAAAAGGTTTTCTTTCGTCTTAACAGGGAGAGTGCTGGTGATGTGCTGGGCCAATACGGTCTGAAATATTTTTCTTTAACTATCAGATTCACGTAAGTCACAAAAATACATAATTTCATCTATATTTTAGGTGAAAGACAACACCTTTAACAGAGAAGAAAAGCTCTTTAGATCTTTAGAAAAGACCGTGAGGCACTGTGTGAAGGACATTGCGTTCTGTCTTCAGCATGTACAGGTAGGTGAGATACGGCTGTCTTCAGTGTTTCCACCATCAGGTACTGATGTCCCTGGTTACCACGAAGAGCAAATGTGACTGTTCATTCATTACATGATGATGCCCACTGCATCAAATCTGGGGGCCTGCCAGCTGCTGGTGAGGAAAGCCAATAGAAAGACTCAGGTTTTGTCCTTTGTTCCCTTATCTGCTCAACCCTTCCCGCGCCCCAATCGCCCACCTGTGGGTGTTTGCTGTTGTGTGATCGGCATGGGTCATCAGCGTGTTTTCCTGGAGATAAGTTCACTAATGCAAATTGCAGACAAGGTAGAAATTTCCTCTGTTTATTTCGTTTGGCTATTCTAGCATATCTCTTCCCAGTACCCGAAACACATACTCACAAACTTAAGAGTAGAACTGAAAGAAGAAAGATAATCAAAGAGGGACATAAAATAAAATTAGAAATTATAAAGTAAAAAGTGCGTAACATCCAGGCCTTTTCAAAGACCCCCAAAACCTACATCTGGGTCTCAGATTTAGCTGTATGCTCCCCAGCAGCTGACCCCCCAAAAAGGCATGCAATCAGTTCTGAGCACCTCTGTGTGTTTTCCAACCAGCATTTTGTAATGCCCCCTTTACAGCTCTGAAAGAAATGGATAGATGATTCAACCTTAGGTAGGTGGGCATACGTAAAAGAAAATCAATATAAATGAAAATAAATTCTAACAAAATGATGCAAATTAAACTATGCAAATGCTCCTACACAACCATAGTAAACGACAGAAATACCCCACAACTTCCCAGTCCACTACAAGGTTCCGCTGCCCTTGTTGAGAAGCAGACTTAGACACAGCAGTGGGAGTGCAATATACTTCCATTCATTAGGCGTACCAGCCCGGAGTTCGTTCTAATGGATCCCACAGAAGAAACTACATGCCGACAATTGTCGTAACTACGCAACATAGATAGTGAGCAGAATTGCATGCAGGCCAGTTACAAAATGGTTTCCATTAATTTTCCAGCTTTTCTCTTCAATATCTGTTTTTGGAATCAAATGTTTGCATATTTAGATAAATTATCACAGCCACAGAAAACTGACAGGCACACAATCATTTTGTGAAAAGGTTTTATGCTATGTAACCAAAAAGCCTCATTCTTTTCTTATTTATTAACTGATGCAAAGCTTGATTTTACAATTAGGCTTACTAATCTCTTCCTAAAGCACTGCCTTCTATGAAAAGAAAACCAAAACTTATCTTTAACAGCCTGAGGACAGTGGGAACCCTGCTCTTGGTATGCATTTTACTCAGAGGACAATGGGACACTTTTTAAGGAGTACACATTTTAAGGAGTACACATTTTAAAGAGTACACATTTTAAGGAGTACACATTTTAAGTTACACATTTAGGAGCGAATGCCTCTTGGGAACATCTACAGGAAAGTCTTCTATTTCCACTGACTGTTTCAACAAAAATGCAAGCATCTTCTCTTAAAAAGATCATTACATCCACTAAGGAAAACTGAAGACATAAATCAAACAGGAGTGATTTTGTAAAAATGAGGGATCTGTAAGAATTGAATGCTGAAGAATAGCCAGTGGGGGAATTTAATAAAAGAGAGTGCCATCGGAGCAGTGTGAGACGGGGGGAAAGTGAGAAATAGCTTGTAACAAGTAACCTGCCTGTACGGGGTATGCGTGATTTTTTTTTTCCTTTCTTTTTTCCTTCACACCTCTCAGTGGGAATGGAGAGCTCTGATGATGAAGTGTCCATCTGGGATTCATGAACTTGTACTGACTTCAGAAACTGGCCCTTTGTGTGACTTTTTTTTTGGGTTTCAGGAGGCTGTGGGCTCACCTCTGCAGAGTGTAAAGGAGCTCCGGGAGATTTCCTGCAGCAAGGACGAGGAGGAGAGGGGCCACTCGGAGGCCCTGAGTCATGGCTCGAATCCCTGCGACGACTTTGTGAGTCATTTATCTTCATAGAGAAATGCAAATTAAATAATGTTTAAAAGAAAAGCTGCTTTTCATTTATTTTTCTGAAGTTAGAAATAAAACATGCACTAAAGCAAACACTAATGTAAAAATCGGTGTGTTTAAAACAGGAGATTTTATCATTACATATTTTAAAGTGGACTAGTGAAGATTTCACTATGATAAAAATTTAAGAGGGCCCTGGATTGTGTTTCTAGGGGGTTGTGTCTGTGCCACTAAAATCAACATTTACTGAAGTCTGCATGTGATAGAGTGAGGACTTACTAAGTTAGAAAGTTGTGATTTTTCTTCATGGAGTCTCTGAAAAAGCCTGGAGTCCTTACAGGAGGCATGAACACCCTCTCCAAAGGTGTGACTTTTATTAACATACTGTAGACTCCAAAGTAAAGCCTTTTTATTGAGAAAGCATGTTCACATAAGAGTCATATATTATGTCTCCTGTTCTGGGGTAAATACTTATTTTCTAAGAGTTCTATAAAATATACAGAATCATAAAACATAATTTGGGAATCATAAAAACATACCTGACCAAGAAAATATTTGTGAGGTAAACTCGTCTGACTAATACTGTTTTAATTTAGCATCTTGTGCTCCAGAGGTATTGTTATTTCATAAGAGCATTTCAAGTATTATATATAAAATATATCATAGTCTCCTTCATCATCTGGAAGGTCCTGGAAAGTGGCATTTTTGTGTTGGCGTTGTTGGCATTTGGGGTCGGACAAACCTTCACTGAGTGGCCCTGTATTGAAGGCTGCTCAGCACGGCGGGCACAGCAGGCTCTAAGCCTCAGTCGTGTCCTTCCGTCTCGGGCCATGACATCCACTGAACAGCCCCGCATACTTCCAAGTCCCAGGAAGTGACAGAGCTTCCATAGCAGTAGAAAAACACTGAGAAGCATCTTGCGTTCCCAGGACAGGAAAACAGAAAGTCGGGATTACATCTGACTAAGATGATAGATTAGATGAATGAGAGATGGAGGGAGGGAGAGAAAGTTTATGACATATATTAAATGGAAATAGTGTGGCCAGTTCTTATGCATTTTTTGGGCTTAATTACAAAGAGCATGTTTTGGAAAAGTCCATAAAGGTTTGCTCTTTAGTTTAATTCCAATCCCTTAACTAAGTCAGTAAATATTTATTGATCACCACATAAAAACATGGTTTATAGCTTCTTTCTCATTAAGAATGTCCAGAATCTGACGGAAGAAAGAGACAAGATGTCCTTTCTTATCTTGCATAAAACAACAAGATGACAAATTAGGATAATTTTAAATGATTATTGGAAAATTTGACATAAAAGTGACTTCTTATAGATAATGTATGTTTAAACTCTGCTTAAAAACCAAACATCTACGTGAAGGCACAGCCGTTTTTATCTAACCACGAAAGATGCTGATCTGCACATTTCGTACAGGGACAATACTAAAATAAAAGAGATTCTTATGTGTTCCAACGATGATTCCTGCGCACAGGTGAATGTGTTCATGTCTATGGCTCACAGCACACATATGTCATTATCGTGTAATAATGTAACTAGACAACCCACAGGGTCCAGTCACATCACAAACACAGCAGTTTATCCCAGAAGAGTAAACAGATTCTTTACTCAGTCAAAGGACTCCTTCAGCAGTCTGCAAGTGTATGTGGATTACTTTATAAATTAGACATCAAGTTTAATCTGGGTTGGCTGTTGCTAGCGTCAATAAGAGACTGGTTTCTCTCCTCTTCTAGATTTCCCATGCGTTCAAATTTCCCAGAGACCATTTAAGGTCGTTAATAGCAGCTGCTGCTCAGATCTGATACCCTAGGACAGCTTTCGGGGCACAGAAGGAAACTTGCTTCCAAATTGCCATAACATAGTCACAAAACCCCAGCGTGTGTGCCAACGGGTAAAGTTGGGTGGTCAGCAAACAGGATGCAAGTGCCCTTCAGAATGAGAAGGGAGGACGGAGCTGTAGAGGAAATTAAACGTACGGTGCTCAGGTTCTGGCGTGGGTTGGGCATTCATATTAAGTTCATTTTTAATGACTCAGACTTAAAAATGTAACACTTTAGGACACAATCAGCATCAGCGTAATCCTTCACCATATTTAAAGAGGAAGCAATACTCTAGTCATTTCTAGCACAGGAACAAAACACCTGTAACAAGGGGGTACTCTCTGTAAAAGGGATACAACTCCACTACCAAGCCAGGGTAGCCACAAAACTGGGGCAGATGTAAAAGGAATAGAACACAGTCCCTTCTAGGACTGACTATCTTCCTTTTGTTGCCAGCAAAAGCGAGATGGTGAATTATCTATGCAATTTTTTAACTGACTTTAGAGAGAGAGGGAAGGACAAAAAAACCCAATTTGTTTATGCATTCCACTTATTTTTACATTCATTGGTAGATTCTTGAATGTGCCCTGACCTGAGTGCAACCCTGGCCTATCAGGTAGATGCTCTAACCCACTGAGTTACCCGGCCAGGCCTACAGTCTTGGCAGTCAAAGGGTAGAGATCACCTCCCCCCTGGCCCCACCTTGGGTGCTGGCTCTGGGATGAGAAAGAAGGGGAAGGGGAAAGTGTGGAAGGAGATGATCCCAATGAATAAAACAGCAGCTGTGAAGAAAAAGGTGAAACATATTTGGGGTGAACAGGCTTCAACTTTTATATTCTTCCTTCTCACCCTTCAGATTCAATGTTAGAGTCTACTGTGCTGTTTGAAGTCTTTGGACAGATTAGCTAGACGGAGAAATGATCGTCCTCTTTGAACGTGGCTAGACACTTCCTTGTCTCCCCTGTGCTCCTGCCAGGAGGAGTGAGCCCACTGATAACCGATAACCGCGGGGACGCTCTGTGACAGGACCGTTTGTTTCCTCCTTTGGCAGGCAGCTCATTTACAGAAGCTCGTCCTGACGCCCCTGGCAGCACTGCTGTCCCTGTTCCCAGGGCCTCACAAGCTCATCCAGAAACGCCACGACAAACTGCTGGACTACAACAGCTACCTGCAGGGGGCAGCAGGAGATGAGTCGGACTTGGCCAAGAAGGAGTATGAGGCCCTCAACGCCCAGCTCGTGGAAGAGCTCCTGGTGTTCAACCAGGCCGCGCGGAAGATCCTATGGAACTGTCTGTGCAGTTTCATCACCCTCCTCAGGGACCTGGCGCTGGTGGTACAGCGGCTTTATTCCACCGTGGTGCCGGTAAGCACAGCGCCAGCACCCGGTCACCTGGGTCTGCTGCGTCTGTTAGAAACCGCACCTGTGCAAATGTACCTTGTTTGTAGTCTGCACGAGTGCAGTGGGTGTGCGTCCCTGTGTGGTTTTCTCTTTAACTGAAGCCAGATAGCCTACTGCTTCTTCTCTCTATTCTCCATAGGAAGCTAAAAGCGATTTCCTAATTCAGGTTTGCTATAACTTCCACACTTGCCGTTTGCTTTGGAGATTACTTTTCAAATTTTGCACTTTGCTCCTCTCGCTGATGAAACCAATTTTGCTCCACCTGCCTGATGCTGGGTTTCAGCGTCTCAATTTATATTTTGCATTCTTTTCTCATTCAATAGTTTTCCAGTGTTAACCATGACTAAGATGTGGACCCAAAAAGGAGGCCATCGCAGTATAATGACAGAAGTAGGGTGATCATCAAACCAGTCCTTGTTTGCTTTTGTCTTCCTCCAAAGAAGAGAAAGAAGCCTGGTGTGTGTGTGCAAATATGTGCACACATCTGTTAGCTTTCCATTAGGATGGCTGTGTTCAGCCTTCTTCATCTCATGGCACACATAAACGTAATCACTAAAATTCTGCAGCACACCAAACAAAAGTATTTTTTGCTGATCTGAAAAAAATTAGTATAATTTTGATTCATTTACACCGATGGTTATTGTCGTGTGTTGGCTGTTGTCATTTCTTTATTGGACAATCTAAGGGAAAAGAGGTCCGTGTCCTGACTAAACAGTCAGGTGTTGCCTGTTTTAAAAATTCTTGCAGCACACTGGTGTGGCATGGTACACTGGCTGAAAATCACTGCATTAGGATATGGTTTTATAATTATTTTCTGAAGAGGAAGAAAGATATTTACAACCTAAGGTCAACTTTAAAAAATCAGTTTGCTTTCTTGGTCTTTCATTTCAACTGTACTGGTTCTCATTCAGCTGGCTAGATATTTAATGGATATTTGGAAAAAATGTCTCTATTTTTTATTGTGTATCTAACGTTCAACTTTTCCTTTGAATTAAATTATATTGAATCATCAGGTGCTACATTTACATGGTTCAAAAGGCAAAACTGTGTAAAAATATCTAAGCACCCACTCATGTCTCCCAGCCACCCCGTCTCCTGCTGCCATCCCCGTGATTATTCATTTATTTTTACCCACCTGTGGCTCCTGTATGACATTTTTAAATTTTATTTTTAATGGGCTAAAGATAGTTTATTCAATAAACAGTGTTGGGAACATGGAACAGATACATGGAAAAAAAATGAAATTAGACCACCTTCTTATGCCACACACAAGAATACATTTAAAGTGGATTAAAGACTTAAATGTTAAAAAACATGGAACGCTTCATGAATTTGTGTCATCTTTGCACAGGGGCCATGCTAATCTCTGTACTGTTCCAATTTTAGTGTATGTGCCACTGAAGCGAGCACTCCTGTGTGACATTAAAAGTACATTCTAATACATACTGTTACTTTCTACACAAAACTAGCAACTTGCTTTTTCATATCCTGAGGAGGCGCCCATGTCCGTACACAGAACTGCGTCACCCCTTTTACAGCTTTATGCCTGTCTATTGCATAGCTGTGCAGCAGGGCACTCCCAGCCCTCTATTCGGGGTTGGGGGGAGGGGGAGGGAAGAGGCAATCACCAAGCTCCACTGAAATGTGGAAGAATCTGGGGATCCAACTGCTTCATAACAGCTCCAATGGTCCATAACTACAAAACAAATTACGCCAAAGGTGGTGGTAGGAAACCACCAGTAGTCATTTACTATCATTGCCTCTCACGGTTCTGGGGGTTCCCTGGGCTCTGATCGGCATTCTCAGTGTCGCTCATGAGGTTGCAGTCAAATAACAACTGGGGCTCAAGTCATCGCAAAGGCGTCCTCAGGCCTTCGGATGGGATGACGAGGGGAGTGGAACAGCTGGGCCTGGAATACTGGGGCTCCACACACCCCCTCTCACCTTCTCCCCTCTCTGATATCTCAACACGGGCTTTCGATATCATGGCACAACGAAACTCGACTTCTTCTGTGGTGACGAAAGTCTCCCAAGAGTGAGTGTCCCGAGAGAAGCAGGCAGATATTGCATGATCCTTTTTAGCTGAATTTGGAAAGTCAGACAGCGTCATTTCCATTCTATTCATTTCAGCATTCTCCTCATCGAGGTGAGAGGAAAGGCCCTCTCAGTTCTGAGGGAAAGGGACATGGATTCCATCCGCCTTTTGGTGGAAAGCACGTCGAAAAATTCTCTGGTTTGTTTTAAAACAACTTATCCTCTTTCTACTTCACACCATCCCACTCCAGCACATGGAAGGTGACTACTGCCATCAGTTCCTGAGCCTTTAAAAAGAAATTTGTTGCTATTTTCTTTATCTGTTCTCCTTTTATTAGGCTTAAATCTTTAAAAAAATGATCTCTATCATTTTAATAGGATTTCTGGAGACAGAAAATTAGACCATTTTTATCTGGAAGTTCTAACATTGAACTAATTTTTCACCGTGGAGCTATTGTGTACTTTCTTAACTGCCCGTCACAGCTCTCCTAAATTAGGTGCCTAAATGGTTAAGTAGTTGCCTGGGAACAATGTCATATTATTTCTACCTACAGGTACCGCTGTTGGTTTCAAACATCTCTGAAATGCAGAATAGAGTACTAGAAGAAGTTCAAAATCTGAATTTTGTAAAGGATAACAGTGCCACATTTATTGAGAGAAAACTTAGTTTTGAAAAGAAGAAGCCTGGGCAAATTCCGGTGAGTTTGGTAACATTCATGGCAATGATGGCTGTCGATTCTTTGCCTTTTTAAAATCGTAATATATTATTTTCCATATCACTTATCTCATTGTAATATCCTATAATTAAACACTTATTTAAATTTTTTAAAAAGATTTTATTTATTATTTTTAAACAGAGGGGGAGGGAGGGAGAAATACAGGGAGGGAAACATCAATGTGTGGTTGTCTCTCATGTACCTCCCACTGGGGACCTGGCCTGCAACCCAGGCATGTGCCCTGACTGGGAACGGAACCGGTGACCTTTTGGTTCACAGGCTGGTGCTCCATTCACTGAGCCACACCAGCTAGGGCTACACGCTTATTTTATACAGAATTTTTTTTGTCCATTTCTACTCTCTGTGAACTCTGTAAGGTTATAGATTTTTCTCTATTTTGTATATAATGTATTCCAAGCAACTAAAATGGTGTTTGACACAAAGTAGACACTCTATAAATTTTTGTTGAATAAATGAATATAATTTTTTGGAGTAAAATTGTATAGTTTAAAACTTTCATTTTTTTCCAAATAAGGAATCTCAGCCTCCAGAGATGAAGTGGCTTTCTCAAGGTCACTTAGTGGCAGAGCTAGGATGGAGCCAGACCTCCTGACTTCTATCTAGTTTTCTGATACTGTTTCCCCCCTCAAAAGACATGCTCATGTATGAGTTACTTAATTAAATATTACTTATCAAGTGCTTAATATGCAAGGGACTGTCTAGAGTATGACAAAAAACTAACACTTTGTCTAACATATAAGAGGGATTAGAACCTCTGCCTTTTTATTTTCATTGAATTTTCTTTCTTCTCTACAACACTGCCCTCATGTGCTAAGTAGAGATTTTTTTCCGCTGTATAACTCACCTGAATACTTCACAATGTTAACCTGATCTGTGCCTCAACACTGAAATAATCCCAAATCTATGTGTGGCTTCAACATTTAACAAATTTCCAGAGTATTTATCAACCCAGTGAGGATTTTATTATACATCTATCTAAACCAAAATTCCTCCTTATTTCTCCCAGCCAGAAGTGCCACATCAAACTGACACGCACCGCTCCAAACTTCTGTCCACGTACAGTGCAGAGGAACTCTACCAAGCTAAGCGCAAGTGCAATGCCACACAAGAGTACGACATCAATCTTTCCGAAGGGGAGTTGGTGGCTGTGATGGAGCAGAAAGATCCACTGGGGAGTACGAGCAGGTGGCTTGTTGACACAGGAGGTAAGTGTTCTGCCTGAGGTGCACAGAACTACCACGTCTCCTCTGGTGGAGGTTCTCCCGGGACCTTTGTGTGCTTCTCTAAACACAGCTGCTGGGAGGTGTCCCCAAATGACCTTGTCTCTTCTTTCTTTTTATTCCTGCCCAGTTATAAAAGGATATGTGTACTCTTCCTTCCTGAAACCCTACAATCCGGCAAAAGTACAGAAGGAAGGGGATGAGAGCAAGTCCTTCGATGATGATTTTGATAACATCAGCCTCTTTGTGTCTGCTCGGCCAGCTAGGGACAGTGTCACAAGCACCCCGGAAGGTAGCATAAGTGACAGCAGCTCATCTCTCAGTGGCACAGGTGGAAAGTTTGAGACAAACGGCACTGACATTGACAGTTTTCAAGAGGTAGATGAACAGGTAAGAATTTCAACCTTGAGGTAAAAATGCTCGGCTGTTCAAATCATGAAAGATGTTCTCACTAATGGGGCTCTCTCATACCTTAAGACTTGGTATAAAAGCATCAGCTTTGACATCAGGAAGACCTAACTCTATTAGCACTTACCATCTGTGCAAGTTTTTGCAAGGAGTTCATTCCCTGACACTGCTTCCTCGAACACAGGAAAGAGGACAGTAATTCCTAATTTGCAGATTGATGTGAGGATTAGAGATAAAGCATGCGTGGAAAGTACGCAGTGCAGAGTGGACACTCGGTAAACAGCAGTGTGACTGTTACCGCCCTGCTGTGATATGTTGAGAGTGAAGGTGGTTTGTTTGTACTCCCCACCAGGGAAAACAGCTCGCACTGAACAGACTGCCAGCAGCACGTGCAGGATCGTGCCTGATTCTTCTGAGAGCAATATTTCCATTGTTATCTATGAATTGGACATTTTTAATCTTGTATAATAATATATACTATATATTGAAATGTTAAAAGCTACTTTTCTCTCACTGCATCAGTGCAAAGGCTATTGGGATGATCCTTTTGCAAAGTAATAAATTAATATAATGTAAGCTTCATTTCTTCAATCCCAGAGAGTTTTCATCCATTTAACTGTTAATCCCCAACTGGTGACCAACTAATTGTTTTTTTTTAACTTGCTTTTTTCTATAGTGGCTTTTTATTAATTTTGTTTTTTACAAGGGTACTACATGTTATTTGTGAAAAATTTAAAAAGTAGAAAGATTATACATATAAATTGTAAGTAAAGGTCTTCATTCTCTCCCCAGTTATACTCTGATTCAGAGACAATATTCAGGCATATCTTTCCAGACATTGTGCACATAGAAGCACATCTGTGAGTGGGAACATGCGTGCACTACATTTTTCTTACTAAATGTATTTTAGACAACAGTACCTAAATATCCATCTTAATTTTACAGACAAATCTGCACAGCATTTCTTTTTGTGGATATATCATAATTTATAAAGCTATTACCCTAATAACAGACATTTAGAATATTTGGGATTTTAAAAATTTCAAACAATACTTTAGGCGAAACCTTTGTTCATCTATTTTGTGCACATATATGAATATGTTTGTAGGGCAAATTTCTAAGAATATTAGAATATCAAAGGGTGTATATATTTAAAATCTTGATAGACATCACCATACTACTCTCCAAAAATATTTTATCTATTCAGTTTCATTCATCAGCAACACATAGGTTGCCATCCAATTCCTGACTAATACTTAAAAAAACTCTGTATTTTAAAAAAGCAGGTTCATGTAAGATCTTATTTACATACCATAAAATTAACCAATGTTAAGTACGCACTTCAACAACTCTCAGTGTGTCACCAGGGCTGTGCGACAGTCACCCGCACCCAACTTCAGAACGCTCCCCTCATGCTAAAGATACTTCAGAACGCTCCCTTCGTGCTAAAGACCCTTCGCATCCGTTTGCAGGTGCTCTTCTTTCCCACTTCCAGCCCCGGGAGTCACCAGTCTGTTTTTTTCCTTCATAGATTTGCCTTTTCCCTGTATTGCATATTAATGGAATCATGCAATATGTGGTATTCTGCATCTGGCTTCTTCCACTTAGCATAATTTTTTTGAGATTCATCTATGCTGTAGTGTGTATATGCACTTTGTTGCTTTCATTACCTAACAGTACTTTATTCTATGGAGATAGCATATGTTGTCCATCCACTTACAAGCTGATGAACATTTTGGGTAATTTCTATTATGAATAACGCTGCTGTCAACATTTGTGTGCAAGGCCTTGTGTGAATTTAATTTCTCTCGAGTGGATAGATACCTTGCAGTGGAATTGCTTGCTGATATAGTAAATTTATGCTTGACTTTTTAAGAAACTGACGGATTGTTATTCAAAGTGACTGCATGATTTTACATACCTGATAGCAATGTATGAGGATTGTGGATTACAGTTTCTTCATATTGTTGCCTTACTTCCCGTCTTTCTTATTATAACCATCTTAATGGGAATCGTGTGGCATTTCACTGCGGCCCTAATTTGCATTTCCCTGTGTGACTCATGCTGTTGAGTATCTTCCATGTACTTACTGGCCATTTCTCTATCTTCTTTGGTGAAATGTCTTTTCAAATATTTATCTATTTTAAAATGGGGTCATTTGCCTCCTATTATTTGATGCAAGTGTTCCTTATATATTTTGGCTGCAGTTCTTCATCATGTATAAAATTTGCAAACATTTTCTCCCAGTCATAACTGATTCTTAACTTCTCTGGAAACTACTATGTGTTCTTACCACTTTCCTGTCTTGGTCTTCGGCCTTCAAAACACAACTTTTCTATTACTTCTTTAGACTTTTAGTCTCTTCAGTGTTTCTATAATATTGCATTATAATACCAACTGCTACTTGAATCAGTGAAATCTATATACTTGATTAAATGCCCTGGCAGACTTTGCCTTATCCCAATAACCTAGAAAGAAATTTGAGGAGCATATTTGTCAAGACACCCTAAAGCAGGCTTGATGTTGAGTTCTAGTCCTAACTTGGCTTTACTTTTAGAGTAAGTACCTCACGTAGGTTCGTTCAACGTGGAATGTGTAGTCTAAAACTACATCTAGTTACTACCAGCTGCTACTGCAGAGTAAGGCTTTGAGTAAACCTCTCAGTCTGTCCATTAAAAGTTTCCATTACCAAGAGGAAAACATGAAGTAATGTTCCTGTGCTCAAAACAGAAAGTATATTGATGGTATCTCTCCATAAAGTGCTATTTGTTCTTTTCTTTTCCTCTCAATTTGGAACCAATTGAAAATAGACCCTGATGTCAGGAATATAAATATTAGCATTGTTACTAATACAGTTAGATTAGAAGACATGCAGCTCGGCTCCCTGGCCATATGGAATCCCCCGTATTCCCTCTGAGTTGAAATAACTCAGCCCAGATGGCAGGTTTCTCCTGTGTGGGGGCAAAGTGTGCCCCATAAAGTTAGCACAAGTTGAAGAGAGTACACTTGTTGGAAACCTCAGTACAAGCAAGGGGAGAAGTAAAGGCTGCGTAGGAATAGTTCTCTTAATTGCAGCCAGTAGATGAAGACGGCCAGTATTTTTGATTGCCCTCATCATGCAACTGCTGTTCATCCCTTGGAAACAGAGGGAAAGTCTATCTGACCTTCCCAATCCTTGCCATGGGGTTGATGTTTCTGTTCTGTTGGCTCTTAGAAAGTGTGGAGGGATGAAAATGGTTAACCTCCCATAAGTTTGGTCTGACAGTCTAAGCAGACAGAATACCATACAGGGCCCTATAAGGCCATTGAAAAGTGGGAATAAATTGTATCATCTTTGTGAACAGTGAGAATACACTGTATATTGTAATGTGCACATTTGAGGTACCCTACAAAGCAATTTTCTGTGTGGCTATTTATACTTGCTGTTCTGGATTTTAAATTACTATTAGAAATATCAACCGAAACCTGTACTGGCTTAATTGGCTGACACTTTGGGTCAGCATTCCTTTCCCTACCCTTTCCTACCATGGCAGCAAAACTCTGCTCTCCTCCAGAGCTGCGATAGCACATTTCCAAGGCAGGAGGGGTGTTATGGGCTGTAGTTGAGCCTTGTAGATGGATGTAGTGAATCCTGACAGGAAGTACAGAGGGATGGGTAGCCTTGGCCTGTGCTCGACAGCCAGGGGATTCTGTGGGGCCTAAAAGTCAGTCAGAAACATGTAGGTTCTGACTGAATTAATATCTAGTGGCTCTGTGATTTTTTACACTAAACTGTTTTTAAGCTGCCAGAACTCAAAAAATAAAAAGGGTCTATGAATGGGATTTGGGAGGTTTCATGAATCTCCTCAAACAGGCAGCAAATAGTGTGCTCCTGAGTGTAAGTAGGGTAAAAGAAGTCCATATCTTTCCCTAGATTTTCCAAGAGAAACTCTGTTTAAAAAAGGTTAGAAATCACTGCTCTAGAGCCTTAAGTTGTTTACCCATTCTTCCACTCAAGGACTAAGAAAAGTTACTGGGTCAGGAGCCTCCAGTGTATTCTAGGACAGTTATAGTGGATCAGGAGTCTTACACATAGGGTAACAATATAGCTTAGCATCTATAGTGGGAAACTTTTCTTCATGAAAGAGAGTGCCTACTAGGTGAGACACCATGCCAGGTGTAATTGGGAGGCCTGGTCACTGAACTCAGTGGGGCCTCAGAACCAGCTCATTCAGAGTCCTCCCTGCACATTCCACACAGAAAGCAGGGACCTTATCTGAATGTCTTGGAAGCTCTCTTGAATGATAATTCAGAGGCTCTGTAGAATAATGGGATGAACTAATGGATATTCACAGCCTGGCAGGACTGATTTATAGTAAAAGACTTAATTTTTAACTTCTCAACTTCTTTGCTAACTACTTTATGCTATAACTAAAAACATAGTCAAACAAATACGCCTTCCCATTGTAATGTACTGTTCCCTTTTGCTCATCAAATAGCGACAGCATGAATTGTATTATTTTTTGCGCTGCATAACAAATGATCACACACTAAGTAGCTTAGAACAACATACTTGTATCACCTCACCAGTGCCGGGGGCAGCAATCCACGCACAGGTTAGTTAGCTGGGCGCCCTGCCTAACATCTCACACAGCGGCAACCTGGACTGGCCATGCCTCGCTCTTTCTGAAACTTGGGATTCTCTTCCAAGCTCGTAGTTGTTGGCTAAATTCAGTGTCAGTAGGACGGAGGCCTCTATTTTCTCGCTGGACATCAGCCATTGAACCAATCAACACCTAGAGGCTGCTCTCAGGTCCTCGCATGCGGTGATCTCTGTAGCAGTTCACCACATGGTTGTTTGCTTCTTCATGGCCGGCAGGTGAGCGTCGCTCTGCCTTCATATCTCTCCCTTCAGAGAAGGCCTAGACTTTCTTTTAAAGCACCTCGTTATGTCAGGCTACTTGGATAATCTTTACCTAACTGAAAGTCAACTTATTAGGGGTCATATCAGGCACTTCTGCAAAATCCCTTTACATTCGCCATATGACATAACCTAATCGCAGGAATGCACGTCATATTCACCATGGGGATTGTATATTCACCATGGGGAAGTGGTCATCTTGGGTTCCGCCTTTGAATTCTGCCGACCGCAGTCTCTAAGATGCCTTGTGTGGCTAGCAGGATGTTGGGCTACTGTGATGCAATCTCTGGTGCTTCTCCAAAGAACCAGACTTAATAATGGCTAAAACGCAGTTTTAGAGGGAAGTTAAGTGCACTCTTCTTTTTCCACATAAATTACACTAAGGACATAATTTTTGACTTCTTAAGTTAGTTGTTTTTGCTAATTCTAAATTCATTGTCTGGTCCTTCCTCTTTATATTTTCATCTATTTATAATAACAATAATGCTAGGTCTAGTATGTTATTGTTTAGAAAGTGCTTCAGAAGTCAGCGAGCTGGAGCACAATGTTTTTAAGTAGTCATTAAAGCGATGTTTTAGAGAGGTTTAATGACATGAGATTTTAAAATATATTTTCAAGTGAAAAAGCAGATTGAAAAAATTATGTGTACTCTAATGGCATGTTTATTACCATTTCAGGGAGGTAGGTAGAAAAAAGACAAAGTAAAGACTGAAGAGAGGAAGGCAGGAAGCAAGGAATGAAGGAAAGGTATTAATAGCAGTTGATTTCTTTGTTTAATTTTGCCTACCTTTATTTAAAATTGTTTTTTAAAATAAAAATTACTTGAGTAATAACTATACATAATTGTTAAGTAAAGAATATGAAAGCCTGCTCCTGGAGAGTAAGAGAGAAAAATGAACATTTACAAAAGTTTAATATAACTATTTTGGCTCCCCGATCTCTGTATAATATTGTAAATACTGGTTTATAGGTTTTTGTAGTTTTGGAAAGGTATATTAAAACATATTATGATTTTTTGTTGCTAATCAAAGAACTGGGATGAAATCAACAAAATGAGGTGCAGAGAAGACAGGTAACGTGGCTTGCTAGGGGAGGGATAATTAAATGCGCAAATACAGAATATGGAAATGCTGAACTGGGAACTATCTGGGGTGCTAACAGGGGGTAATGAATTGGCTATGAGCCAATAATGCAACAATACAGAGTATTATAAAAAGAAGTAAGTGCTGCGAGGAACTGGTAACATTCACAGAATGCTATGCATAAAATGAACCAGAGCTTTAAAAAGAAGCAACCAGTAAAATATATTTTAAGACATACCAAGGAAAAAGAATCAGATAATTATGGCTTAATAAAATTTTAATGTGTCTGGACCAAAACATATTAGCATAGAAAATTAGAAAGATACATCTTAGAATAATTAAAATACTTAAAAATAAGAAATCCTTTAAGTCTTAAATCCATAAAATATTGAAACTTCTCATAGTCTAGTGTTACAAGCTGCTGTCTCATTAAAAGTAGGTATATTTCCATTTTGAGTATCTATTTTATGTTAAATGGAGGCATAAACGTGTTATATAAAATCTGAAAACTGCTCACCCTAAATTAACTTTGGATCACAAGCATTTAAAGTATTGAAAGTATACATTATAATTGTGTAGTTTAAATTTACAACTTTATGAGAATCTGTATTTAATGTTTAAAATATATAAGCTCTAATTTCAGACCAAATAGATCTACGTGGAAGATTTTATATGTTCCCCTTAAGAGAATATGTGCCAAAAAGAAAGAACCACAAAATACAGTTGACCCTGAACAATACTGGTTAAAAATGTGCATGTCCATTTAGACACAGATTTTTTTTAATAAATAGAGAAAATGTATTTTTTCTTCCTTATGATTTTCTTAACATTTCTTTTCTCTAGTTCAGTTTATTATAAGAATGCTGTCTATAATACATATACCATATAAAATATTTGTTAGTGATTGTTTATGTTAAGATTTCTGGTCAACAGTGGGCTATCAGTGAAGTTTTGGTGGGGATGAAAAGTTATACATAGATTTTCAACTGCTGGGGGGGTGGTAGGTACTGTAACCCCCCCATCCACATTGTTCATTGATCAACTGTGTTTAGGAATAATATATTAGTAGGTGATTCAAACTGCATAATATGTATAAAAATTACAAATATGTATAAAATGATGTATAATAATTACAAAAGATGGGTAGCGACTGCTAATGTAGGCTCTTAAACATTATTTTCACAAGTCATATTATGATGGTAAGTTACCTTTCTGAGTGCTTTTGCAAATCACCTCCTCCACTCTGCTCTTGTAGATCTCTTCAGTGTCTTCACTTTCTAAACAACAATGAAACAGCAACATGTTAGAGAGCCCAGTCACGTTTCACAGGAATATACTCTGCATATCTTTGCTAGAACAAGAGTTTGGTTCCTAAATTATTATGAGAACTGAACCAAGAACAGAACTTGGAGTTGGAAGATATGGTCCTAGCAACACCCACTGGCTCTGTGACCCAGAGCATGTCACTGCTTCTCCAGGTCACAGTTCACAGGGCTGTTGAGGGTAAAGCACATTTGATATGGAAATTGTCGTGAGCACTGTAAGAGGTAGATATTTTTGCTGCTACTCCATTGCTCAAAAATTTATGGCACCTCCCTTTTTGTTTTCTTTACTTTTTAAATTACCAAATATGCCATGTCCAACAATCTGCCTTCTGTGTATCTTGTATGATACAATATGGCCTCTTATGTGTTCTTGTATGATATCCAAGCCTTTCAGCCTAACTTTCAAGTCAAACCAACATATATTTGAGTCATTACTGTGTACCACCAGGATGTGGTCCATGGAGAGAAGTTGAAATGTGGTTCCTCTCCTTGAGGTGAAGCTCATGCTAGAATGGTTGAGACGATACACAAACCAATGCTATTAGAGTTTCACCAAAAGTTAAAGAACAGTTGAAGATTTAAAGAACAACTTAAATTGTAACTATAGTCCCAGTCTCTTTCCTGCTCAACAAAATCACCTATTTCTCATTATTTCCTGTTTTACATTGACCCTCAATTTTAAGAAAGTTAATCTGCTTGTCTTTCCCGTATATCGTTTGCTGGTATTCATCTCTGTACCTTGAATGATAGATTCACCCCTTTTATCAACTTTGTGACCTATAAAAGGTTTCTTATTCCACAGTCCAGCTCACAATTAGCTGATATATCACCTATGTGTGCGGGGTGTTTTTTTGTTTTATTTTGTTTTTTGTGTGTGCCTTTGTTGTAAAATATTTGTTTTTCCTAGCTGGGTTACAAGTTCTCTGATAACATAGTATCTGGTGCTTAATAAATACTTAATAAATTCTGACTAAATGAATAAATCAATGTATTAGTTGACTGGTTAATCTTATACCATAACTAAACATTTTTATTAACAGTCTTCTGATTTTAGTGGAAGAGGGACTGAACGCTTATTAGGGACTTCTTATGCTTCTAATATTTACATAGTATTCTTCAGATGTTAGAGAAAAATTCTTCTGACTGAATTGTGTTTTACTAGGTTCTTCTAGGTTACTTAAAATGTTTTGAACATTATAAATTTAATACATTGTCATTATATATAGTTGGAAAATAAGAAAACAAATAAATAAAAATAAAAATCACCTCTAATTCTACCAAAAAAATCTAACAATATTAGACTTATATTGTACATCTGATTTTGTCTTCTTTGCTCACTATTTTATCATAATTATTTTCCCATGTTATTAGTTATTGTTAATTTCTACAGATTTCCTTAGTGTATGGGTTAGAATTCATCCTCTTGCTGAAGCTTCAGTGCAATTTCCCTTCTCTCCTACTTTCCACCCTACAACTGGCTATTGCAGTAACAGTATTGTGCAAAAATGTGTCAATGTTTCTATTCCTGTTGGAGAGATTTTAACAGCTATTACTGAATAAAAAATTAATGTTAAAAAATCTTCTAATAGAAACTGACAAGCTGCCTTCCAGCACAGTTTAGACCCCTCCCAACGGGACACTAAAAATGCCTATTTCACTCAATTCTTATGTGGACCATACTTTCACAAAATACATCTAGCAGGAGTTGGGGAAATGTCCCTTTAGAAAAAAAAGAAAGCTCGCATTCCTTCTCAAAGCTTGGGAATCCTTACTGCATCTGTCAACATTTGTAGGTTCTGCTTCTAATTATGTCATTTGCCTCTTTGTGTAGATTTTCTATGCAGTTCACGCCTTTCAAGCACGAAGTAACCATGAACTCAGCCTTCAGGAATACCAAAGAGTCCATATACTTAGATTCTGTGACCTAAGTGGCAATAAAGAGTGGTGGTTAGCTGAAGCTCAAGGGCAAAAAGGATATGTGCCAGCTAACTACCTTGGGAAGATGACTTATGCTTAAGGAAATGAGCCTCTTGACCCACTTTCTGACAGGTTGTTGATTGACTACCTCATAAGACTGCCATTACAATGTCGGCCTAGAAATCAAGAAACCTCCAAACTACATGAACTGGTACTGCGTAAGGTTTTAAAGAAGGCTGTGCTTCCTAACAAGATTATTCAAAAGGTATTATGAATATACGTTGAAGGAAACACTGAACAAACCAAGACAGCCCAAGCTCCAACTATGAACTGCTTAAAAGTGGAAATATTTTGAAAGAGTGTGTTCTTTACCATCATGAAAAGTTGGCCTTAAGGACAAGGTGTTTTCAATTTACTGTATTTTATTTTTCTGTATTATGTATTTTGCCTTGAAAATGTTTTGTTTTACATGTCTCTGTGTTGCACAGGCATGCACATATACACATATACCCATATATACCATATTCATTACATGGTTTACACGCATTTATGTGTACTATATGGTATAGATTATCTACCACATATGCATGAACCAGGGAGTATACTAAATACACGTAAGAATAGGAATTGATAATAGCCAAAGTCTGATGTCAAGCCCCTCTTTCTGTATGTTTTGAATGAAAAAAAACTGAATAACAAAATAATGAAAACAAGTTAACATTTACCTAATGCATATCAAATGCCAGACATTGTTTGATATGCTTTATATGTGGTAACATATTGGATACAACATCATGAGGAAACTGTGGCCCTAAGAGTGAAGTTAGCCCAAGTCACACTTTTAGTAAGTGGCAGGGCTCGGCTTCAAACTGAGGTCTGGCCCTGGAGTCCACACTCCTAGGCACTGCACGGTGCTAACCCACTAGGGGTGTACACATCTGCTATCACAAAGCACTAAGTGAGGCAAATAATGGACAGTGATGGGGCCCATGTCTCTCTCAGGTCCATCTTTAAGTACTGAGAAGCTTTTTGCAATCAAGGGCTATAAAAACTCCCATGATACTGGCCTAGAGGACATGAAATATCTGGGTTTGTTTATTTTTATTGTTTTGCTTAAACATTTTTGAAAGCATACTTGTTTAAAAACTATCCTACATGATTGCTAATGATATTTTAATAAGGAAATATTTTTGCATCACTCTGTTATTTGGATAATAAATGGGGAATGTGTGTTCCATGCTCTGAGCCAAGCTGCAAATATTTTTAGTTGACGATCTGTACTTTGACAAGGCAGGCACTGAGGTGAACATTTGCTAGAACACGATGTCCTGGAACACAGAACTTTAATTTAGGAATTGCTCAGAACTGCCCCCTAAAGTTTCAGACATATTTTGTTGAGACATTTTATTGAGCTAAAGATGCTTCTATCAAATGGAAATAATAACATTAAATTAAATTTGACTTAGTGGTTTCCTTTTAGAACCAAAATAAGGCACACTTTCATTGTCCACATGAATTGTGCTAATATGACATCAAATTTTATGATTAAAATTAAAATTACTTAAGATTTTATTTGTATAATATGTACTGTTGCATATATCCCTGAGGACTACAAATAACAAAATGAAGTTATGCTTTTCAGAGGGTTGTTGACTGTAACATACATGTGTGACATGTGTCACCACAGATATTCATAAGACATTTACATGACAGAAAACATCCTATTTTATGATAGAGTACTCCCGTTATCCACAGGGGACTTGTAACAAGACCCCAGTGGATGCCTGAAACTTCGGATAGTATCCAAACCCCTATACATACTATGTTTTCTCCTATATATACAAGTACATATCTATAATAAAGTTTAATTTATAAATCAGACACAGTAAGAGATTAACAATAATAATAAAATAGAACAATTATAACAATATACTGTAATAAGTTATGTGAATGTGGTCTCTCCTTCAAAATATCTTGTTGTAATACACTTACCCTTCTTGTGATGATGTAAGATTATACAATATCTCTACGGGGTGTCCAACCTGCGGCCCACAGGCCTCATGTGGCTCAGGATGGCTATGAATGTGGCCCGACACAAAATCCTAAATTTACTTAAAACATTATGAGATCTTTTTGTGATTATATGTCACAATGTATTTAATGTGTGGCCCAAGACAACTCTTCTTCCAGTGTGGCCCAGAGATGCCAAAAGGTTGGACACCCTGGTACGTGGTGAGATCAAGGGAGGTGAACGACGTCATAGGCAGTGTGACGCAGCAGTAGGCTACGTAAGCACTGGGATACTTCAGCAGTCGGACTGATGACCTCGAAGTCTGCTGAGTAACGGGAAGTTAGAGTATAGAGTGCGAATACGCCAGACAAAGGGATGATTCATGTTCCAGGCTGGACAGAGCTGGATGATGTGAGATTTCACCACACTACTCAAAATGGAGCATGATTTAAAACTTGTGAATTCTTTATTTCTAGAGTTTTCCATTTAATATTTTTGGACTGAGCTTAATGAGAGGCAAGTGAAACTGTGGATAAGAGGGAGTACCATATTGTTCCTAAAATTCTTAACCTCAATATGATTTTATAAGGTTCTACTGGTAAGTCATTTTTGCATAAAATATTTTCTTGTTTTGAGTTGGGTACCAAAAATAGACTCTTTTTCTCTTTCTCTGTTTACAGAAACATTTGTAGCCAACAATAAAATATAAGTAAATCCAGTTTTTCTCGGGTAAAGCAAAAGGAAATCCAAACTTGTTACCTGTGGGAACAGTGAACGTGCCCAACAACCAAGACAGTGGGGAAATGTTACACCCATACCCACAGGGCGGGGCGAAAGTGAGCTTACAGTTGTGAGTACCTGACACAGTTTATTCTTGTATTATTATTTATTCCTTATGGTATTATTTTCCATATGAACAACTGTAAACCTACTTTTGCCACACCCTGTATATGTAATTAAAATTGTGGCTTCAACATTTCCCACAAAATGAAAAATTATATAAGTAGAGTAGAACACATTTGCTTTTCTGGCGGAAATATTGACCAAATGTATATGAAAAGCTTGGTCTACCTGTGTGGCCCTAGGATTGATGCTTCCTGTCTGACGTATGAAGAAACCACATCATTCAACTCATGGCTGCAGCCAGCTGCTGAGCGAGAGCGGTAGGAAGCTGCCCGCTGCAGTTCCCCACTCCTACACTGAATGAATGTTACTGTACAATGACGTTGTCACTGTTTTAAAAGTACAACCTGCATTTCATGTGGCATTTAGACTTTACTTATTGATTTATTTTTTACATTATACAATACCCTCATTATTTTAATATGTTGTTTAAAATCAAATAATTGTAATTTTGAGGCCAGGCATCATTTGGTTTGGCCCAAGGGAAATAAAATCCTAAGACAGTGAAGGTGTATATAAGTTTTCAAAAAGTTTTAAAAAATAAAACTATCACCGATATATGCTAATGCAATTATTTTCTACATTTTTAAAGTGAAATGTTGTTGTACAGTAAATAATTTTCCAAAATAGGTTTTTTTTTTACCAGGAACAAAATGAAATTTTTATGGCTATTTTTCTTTGTAAAACAAGTAAGTGCACATATATATACATACACACACATATATACATTATCTAGAAATTATTTTTAAATAGGTGATCTAAATTAACAATATACATAATTAAGTTTAGAAATTATTATGAAAAATGCAGTAATACAAAATTACCATGGGTGCTTAAGTCTTGGAAAGAACTTACAAAGCCACTATTTGAACAGTCCTTATATTTCAGAAACATCATCGTTTTAGTATTCATCAGTATAAAACAATTCCATGAAGGCTGACTTCTGCAGAAGAGATATAATGCACATTGTTAACCATATGAATGCAGCAGTGCAGAGAATAAGTACCGGTACAGTCCACATTTTGTCTCAAATAAAATTTGGACATTTAGAGGTGGCTACTAAGTGCCTGTCACTGTCTGTGATGAATAGTTCCAATGGCTTACAAAAAATAATTTTCAATATTGAAACATGGAATTGAAAACATTTCACTTTCCCTAAGCTTCCTGTAGTCTATTGCAAAAGCCTCTTAAATTTATGTGAATAAAGAGAGGAAATCTTTATATTCTAAAATGGCAAAAAAACTCTCCCCACTTTGTTTAAATCCTGTTTGTTGTAACTATGGCTTATGGGTACTCAGTGCACTGCTCAACAAGGACTACATCTAGACCTCACAAATTCAGGCTAAATTGGACATCCACGTTTACAGTACAGTTGATGAGAAAGTAATTAAACTTCATTGACTGGAGGGACACTGGACTTTACACTGTTTAGGGATATGTCACTATTGATGGAATGCTAGTATTTTTAAAGTCTAATTTTTTAAAATCTCCCTCCTCTGATACATGCTACAAAATATATAAAAACTTAGTCATTAAATTTTTCCGTGATCTACAAAATGATTCCAATATAACTTATCTTCACTCCAAGTTAGTAGAATTCAAGCTGAGTCTCTGAGGCCAGTTACGGCTTTCATGATATTACACTCTACATAGAGGCAAGATTTGCTTTAGATTTTCAGGAAAACGAGTCACAATTTAGCATGTGGTGCTACAATATAGAGCTGTTCTTGTTTTAAAAAATTCTAGAGGATGTATTCTTAATAAATTAACTTTATATCTTACTTAAAAATCATTATGGTATGTTAATGCATTTATGGTTTTCTCTACTTGCTTATATAATTTTTATAATTATTGCATCAATAAAAATGTCTGTAAAATGATGTATTTCCTATATCTTGTGGTCAATTTATAATATCAGTTACTAATAGATAGTACTATCATATCCTCATTAGGAGTTAGAATCACCTAACCTTTGAATATCAGATGTCTTCAATTTTAGCTCATTAATTATCTGTGTTTTACAGAGGAGAAAACAAAGGATCACACAGCTCATACATGGAGGGACAGGAATTCAAAACCAGGTCTCCTGACTTTAGGCCAATATTCTTTCAATGTTTTCCTTTGTTCCTCCTTGCTTTAAAGTCACTAAAATCTATGATTAAATAATCTTGCAGTAAGCATAATATGCAAAAGAGAAAAGTGACACAACAGATTTCTACTAAAATGGGATTTAAACTTACAATCCTAAAAGCTTCCTTTTTGGCTCACCTAATTCTGTCTATCCGTTCACTGAGCCGATACACATTCACTGAGGGCTGCAGTGGGACCACCACGGTGGGCAGGATGAGCACGGTCCCTGCCCTCATACATCTGAAACTCCAGTGGGAAACACAAATTATACATAACCAAATAAATGAAATGATAAATATGACTGATGTAAAGCTGGCCATTTCATCACATGCTAGATAAAAAGCCTTGTGGCTCACTGATTGATACAGGAAAACTGAGGTCTAACAGCTACTTGAAGACAAACTCTAACACCAGATATACATGTGTAAAAATACCAATCTGAACTTTACATTATTAGATGTATGAATACTTATACATATGTACAAACTCTAAATATAAATATTTGTACTCCAAAAGAACAGTACTCATCAGAAGGTAAATGACTTCCTGAACAAGTCTCATAGTCTTCTCTGAAGCACTGCAGAAATTAAAATAATTGCTTCTCACATCTATCCAGCACACATGGGATAACCTCTTCCATTTCAAGTGCCTACGCGCAGACTGTGTGTGCTACTGCTTTAAGGCTTCATGGGGACTGAAGCTAAGCTAGCTGTTACAGTTGTTGACCTGAGCTTGTGTCCGGTCATTTTGTCCAGTTCAGTCCTAACTGTCCCTGAACTGTAAACAAATAATTAAATAAAATATTTTGACCCTAAAGGGAATTTGAGACCGATGCCAAACTGATGTTCAATCAACAGCAATCTGTCAAAACAAAAACATCTGCAGGCAGATTTTAAACATGTAAATAGATATTTACTGCACTTTGTAAGTACCTCAGAATCAGTACCTTGATTTCTAATTTACCATGAATAGTTTAGTGCCATAATTTCACAGGTAGGTTTAAAGTAATCTCTCCTTATAAAAAGGCCAAGCTTAATTTTAAAAACTTCATCTTCACCTACATCATTTATCAGTATATTTTAGAATAATGATGCCACAAAAACGTAGGGAACAGGGGAAAGGATTTTTGAGGCTGCAGAGAGATTTAGTGGCACACATAAAAAGAGGGAGATCTTACCTTCTGCGACACCATGGATGGACCTGGAGATTATTATGCAAAGTGAAATAAGCCAGTCAGGGAAAGACAAATACAAATATGATCTCAGTTACATGTGGACGAACAAAATAAACTGATGAACAAAATAGGAACAGAGACATGATTACATAGAACAGACTGATGGATGCCAGAGGAGAGGGTGCTTGGGAGACTGGCTGAAAGGAGGTAAAGGAATTAAGCAAAAAAACCCCTATCACATAGACACAGACAGTAGTGTGGTGACAGCCAGATGGAAAGGTAGGTGGGGGAAGGTGGAGGTGGGCAAAGATGCGGGGAATGGGACCAAGAGACTCTACTTGGGTGACAGATCATAATGCAGTGTGCGGATGTTTTATTGAGTTGTGTGCTTAAAACCCGTACCCTCAATAGATTCAGTAAATAAATGAATAGTAAGGATTAAAAGAAAGATTTAGTGGCACACATCAGAGATTGAAGGAATGTGGGAAATTTTGGATTTCCAGTTCACAGTCTAGTCAATATGGGAATTTGTGAGACTTGCTGTTTTGGATGAAATGAGATATTCGGGAAGTACGAGATGGCTGCTGTGTTTTACTGTAATAAATGCTTTCTATGATCCAGAAAGCCTCGTGTCTTTTTTCAGAATCTAGAGATAAGACAATGGCAGGCTAGTTTGTTAGCTTGCAAATAAGGCAAGCTAACAATGTACATGTGCATACTTCAAAACAATATCAATACTTTTATACAGCAGCTACTTTTATACAAAGTTAATTAAAATTAGATAAAATATTATAACATTTGGGGGCAGCAAAAATAAAACAGCCTTATTATTCATGGTATAGGAAGAGGCTATCAGGATATAAACAAGCAGATGTTATCCATCCACAGACTCTTAAATGGGTATTTTTCTCAAGAATTTTCAGAAATGTTTGTAATCAGGATAGATCAGAATTCAGAATTTATTACATATACCGGTATACTATGTTCATGCTACATTGGCAATGTAAGGAGAGGTGGGCATGTGAGAAAAGCATTGCATTAAAAGGACATGGAAGCCCTGACTGGTGTAGCTGCTGGCTGGGTGCTGTCCTGCAAAATGAGAGGTCACTGGTTTGATTCCCGGTCAGGGTGCATGCCTGAGCTGTGGTTCTGGTTCTGCAGGGGCATGCATGAGAGGCAATGGATCGACGCTTCTCATATTGATATTTCTCTCCCCTCTTTGTCCCTCCCTTCCCCTCTCTCTAAAAATAAAAAAATAAAATCTTTGAAAGAAAAGGGCATGGTAGATCACAACCTATTGAAAGAGATCATTCATATAAGGTGATAAAAAGGTAAAGACATAATATTGAGTAACAAGGATCAATTATGAAAAATTCATTTTGAAAAAAAAAGGGATGACATATTGGCGGGGGATCAATTGAGACGAGGCTAGAGACTGACACTGATTATGAGGAATACTAGGGGGAAGCAGAAAACTTTACCGTGGGCCGTTCCTGCCACCTTGGAAGGCACCTTACTCAGCAGAATCAATTCTCGGGGCTTTGTTGGAGGATGCACAAACGACTGTGTTTTTTTTGTTTGTTTGTTTTAATTCACATATGCTTCCAGTCTTCTGGAATTCTGGAAGTTCTCTTCAAGAATTAGCCATTATAATTATTGTTTTCCAATACTATGGAAACTGTTAAAACAAAACTGTTGCCCTGGCTGGTGTATTAGTGGATTGAGTGTGGGCCTGAGAACCAAACAACCGGGGTTTGATTCCCAGTCAGGGCACATGCCTGGGTTGCAGGCCAGTTCCCAGCAGGGGATGCACGAGAGGCAACCATACATTGATATTTCTCTCTCTCTCTCTCCTTCCCCTCTCCTCTAAAGATAAATAAATAAAATCTTAAAAAAAACACAACTGTTAAACAGATTTAAAATAAAGAAGTCCAAGCCTTTCTAAATAAAATTTAGCATTTTAAGGTAAGAAATAAGAGACATTTCATTATGAAGATTTTTATTAAATTATAGTATATTACAATTTATGTCCTATAATAAGATTTTAATCTTTAGGGTAATGTGACATTAAAACCTACTCAACCACATTACTTCTTGAGTTTCTTCTGGGCAGCTTTCTTCTTGACCATCTGTAATCGCTTCATGGCATTGAGCTGGGATTCTTGTGAAGTTGGACCTTTAAGGGACGCTGAGGAAGAGCTGCTGGATTCTGAGGCGGTTTTGCCAGTGGTGCTTCCACTAGGCCCGGATCCCCCACTGTTCCCGTTTCCACTCAGTTGGCTGCTGCTTCCTGGAACTAAGCTACTTGGACTGGGGAGACCTACCTTGCTAACGTTGTCACAACTGACTGAGCGACTAAGGCCAGTTTTGCCCAAAGTTAGAGGTGGAGGTGGCTTCAGTGGTACAGTGGGTGAGGTGTTGTTACCGGCACCTAATTTGGAACCTATTCCACCTTTGGATGATGTTGCCAGGCCAGTCAAACCCACAGGCTTCTGGTTCGCAGATGAGGTAGCAGGTTTCCCACTATTGTTTTGGGTGGTTGAACTCAATTTTGCTGTGGACGGACCAGCAGAAGTAGTTTTGGCAGCAAAAGCTGCCCATGCAGTCAGTCCACTAGTCGCTGAAGAGGAAACACTGGTACTGGAAGAATTTCCTGAAATAACCGGGGATGTCTAAAAAATTAAAAAGAAGATACATACTACATTAAAGCCAAATATAATTAACACCTAAAACAATATTCTGAAATATGTAACAAGTTTAATTGCTGGGCTTTTTATACAAAAGTAATGACTTGGGAAATTTAAATCACAACACTAAAATTAAGTTCTTATAAAACTGATCTGAAAAAAAAAACCCCACAACAAAACGTATCCATAAATATAACCAAAGACACTGAAATTGAGAACAGGCTGACAGTGACCAGAGGCGAGAGAGGAGAGGGGAGAGAATTTCAGAAGCAGGGAAAGGGTTTGAAGAAACTAGTGTAAAGGACACATGGACAATAACAAGGAGGGGGTGGAGATGGGAGGGAGGTGGGGAAGGCTGGGGGGGTGGGCTGGATGGGGGTAAAGGCTGAAAACTGTACTTGAACAACAATTAAAATTCAGAACAAAACAAAACAAAACAAAACCTTATCCATAGCTAATGGGATCTACCATTTCCAAAGCAGAAATTTGGGAATGCCATATTCTTGTTCCACTGATATATTTATTTCCTTTTTGAGAATTGCTTTTAGATTCAGTTCTAAGCCATATCAGAAAATCAGATTTAATGCTTTAACTTGTTTTCACCCAAAAAGGTATTGTCTAGCTCAGTAGAAATATCTAATTCTTTAGGCTTTGTTCCAAATGACTTATGGATAATTTCAAAAGCAGAATTCACTCTTATAAATAGTTACTATACTGTAAAATACATAGATACGCAATGTTAACTACTTGGAATTGTACAACTTCAGTGATACATTAAAAAGGTCTCATGACATTATTTTCACTATTTGTCATGTTCCACTGAAACCATCACATAAGGTATCCCTGCTTCTGTCTAAAGGATTTTTATCAACAGCTTTATAAGCTGTACAATGACATTTTGGGAAGGTCTGACTCACTCCTCAATGTATTTCGTAAAGGTTAACACTTTCAATTTCTCTAATTAACTTTCTTGGCCAGTCAAAAGCTAACAGAGATAACAATGTCACTACGTAAGTAACATGGCTCTTACACAAGTACAGTAATTTTTCACCTTCACATTTGGGCTGTTTAAATTAATCATGAACTGAACTTCTCACTAGCCCTCTTTCTACCTTCATATTCTTAAGAAGATTCACAAAAGTGTTCAATTTACACAAAGGCAAAACATAAAGCATTACAAACAGTATCTTACTTTGAAATATGGTAGTTATAATGTCTAAAGTATATTCAGTTTCCATAAAGTAGCCTTCAATACATTCTGCATGTAAACATTTTTAACCAATGTGAAAAGTAATCAAAATAGAATGCTCTGAGATGTTTACTTTTTAAGAGGAGGAATCTAGATTTTTGTTCACATGTTCTGAAAGTGATAGGGTTTTTTTTTTCAATAACATCATAAATAACTACTTATAAGTTTATCCAGAGAAGAAAAACCACATAAGTTATAAATTCCTACAGAAATAAATATATGTAATGAGAAAATGTCAAGGAAGCAAAAGGACACAGGTGTAGTAAACTTTCAGTGATCAGTCTGAAAGATCTAATTTTTTTCTTTTCTTTTTGTTAAACATAAAACTGTCTGCCATATGGCTAAATCATCTTTCAACAGACTTCACAAAAGAAAACCCATCTGAAGTAGTTAAAAAGACCAACACTTATGAAGTACAAATGAGAACGCAGGTTCTGTGTGTATGGCATTTTATTTTAATGGCTTGCTGTTACCAGTATTGCTTTTCAAACAAGTGGCAGATGGCTTACAATACTATGAGGACACTTGTGTAAAATAACACAAACAATGGACACCAAATAATTCCTTACTACTTCAATGTATAAATTTTCCAACTGTTTCTTAACTATAAATATTTCCTTGTCCATTATCCTAGTTAGAATGACATTTGCTGTTTATATGAGAATGGTATTTTATACAGTAAAAATGTATCCACTTTTATCATAAACACACCAAATCCTTGTAAGTGGAACAAACAAGACAGCCAAGGCCTTAATTGCTCCACCATAAAATGATGTCATATTGGATTGCCTAAAAATAAACTTTAGGAGTAGTAACAGGTTTGTATAACCATCTGCCTAAAAGTGGTTTAGCTATAGAATACCGCAACTCTAATTATTTTCAATAAATTATTCTTCTATTCTAATTCACCATGATTCTATGTTACAAATCAATAGTAAATATCACTTGGATATCAACTCTTCCTAATAAATTAAATCTTACAATGATCAACAAATAAAATAACTGGTATCTTTCTCAGAGTACTTTACATTTACATTCTTTATCATTGCCCGGAAGTTCTTGATCTTTGTTACTTATAGTCAGTGAGAATTACATAGTCAACTTTAGAATTTTCTAGGGTCATTTTTTGAAAATTTGGGACTAATGTTTTTTTCTTTCATCTTTGGTACTCTGCTTAAAATTAGAATGTGTAACTCAGGAAAAACATTCATTTTGTCATAAAGTTAGACTACAAAAATATTTTCTTCCATGACAAAATGCCAAGGTACTAAAAATAATGTAGTGTGAAGTCAAGGATGCAAACCTGTGCATGAGAAAAGTGCTACTCTCATTAAATAATCTGGCCCCTAAGCATAGAGGTAGGTACCACAGAAGCTTACAATAATCAAGGAAAAAAAAATAAGACAAAACAAGAAAACTTCTTCAATAGCCAATGGGTAGGGAGAAAAAAGCTATGGGGTCAATCAGCAGAAGTAATATGAGGAACAAAACTGTTGGCACTGAAGGCAGAGGTATTTAAAATTTAAATCCAATTCCTGACAGAGCTAAGTGTCTGACTGCATAGAAATGGTAAAGAATGTCAACTTGCAATGCTCATGGACAGTTCCTAATTGTGATAAAAGGAGAAATAGCACAGAGATTAAATAATTTTATAAATGTTCTCTTTCTACCTAATGTTAATAGTAATGCAATCTTATTTTCCAACATATGGCCAATTAGTATATAAAGTTCCTCATTCATTTTTTTCAAGTTACTACTGTTTAGTCAACTAAATAAAAATAAAAATAAAATCTTAGATAATCTTAAATAAAAATAAATGTACTATACCTTGACTTCTGTTCTCTTAAATGCTAGAAAAGTTGTCTCTTGTTTGAGTTTAGTTTCTGGTTTCTTAACTAATGGGTCTTTGACAGCAGGAGCTACAGAAACAACTGTGGGAGCTGGTTTCTGCGGTGGTTTCTGAGTTTTTTGAGCCTGTAAAAATCAGTTAAGATTAAATTAGCTACAAAATCTTATTTGAATGCACCAAAAAACAATAAAAAAATCTATCACAGTACTCCACATTTAGTTGAAATATAGTTGAACTTTAAAAAATATTGTGATCACACTAAAAGTATAGACTTAGAGAAATTATTTTTATCACCATATTAATATTTTTATACATTTTATTAGTTTCTAAACAGTAAAGATAACAAAATCTGTAGAAATCATGCAGATTAGGATGGATTAAATACCAATTTTAACAAGACAAACCTAATTGTTTTTTTTAAAAAGGAAAATCACAAACTGTAACTATAATGAAGTACATTTTTTAAAATTATGGTTGGGCAAAGACTTACTAGTTTTCTTCTTGGGGTTCAGGCGTAAGTCTCTGAGTAACTGAGTAACTGAGAGTAAGTTAAAAGGTAGTTTAGACCAATTACATGGTTTTAAATACAGACTGGGAGAAAAAAACCTAATAATGATAAATGGTGAAGCTTTTTGAGGTGTTTCCACACTGTAGCACTAGATACAGTGAATTCTTAGAGAAAGTTCACAAATACAAATTTCTATGTTATCAAAGAGGAATTGGTATTCATTAAGCAGAGGCAATTGGGGGGGGGCACTAAGTGGAAAAGAAAACATTTTTAATTTTAGAGGTGTTAAAGTAACTGAAGGATACCTGATTAGCTGCCAAAGTTCATTCCAGAAAGACTAAGAACTATAAATATACATTTGGTGTAAAATAAGTAATAAAAAATGGGGAAGGGACTTAGAAGAGAACCATGCTTACTTTATTAAGAGACACTGAAATCAAATATAAAACTTTAAGGATATGTAAAGAAAGACAGATTACTGTCACCAATTAGTTATTCTGACTATTACCAATTCTTAGTGACTACATCTGTCAGTGCCCTGGAAGGTACTGTACTGCACACCCATAATCATTTTGCTTGAGGTCCTGACGGTTATTTTAAATAATAAACAAAACAAAAATGAGGCTGAGCAGAAATACCTGTACTTTGTCACAGAAATTTCCTATTAAAAAGAAAAGTATTCCTAGTACTAAAAATTTACTACTTTTCATAGGAATAAGTAAAACCATTTCTTATTTCTGGTTTAACTGATTAAAAAGTAAAATAGATGTCTTGATTTTGCACTCTTAACTAAGTACTTCTGACTTTAAAAAGATATATTTGGTCAGAAAAATGTATGTAGAAATTCATTTAATTAACAGACATGAGAACTATTATTAAGAGCCCCTAATCTAAGGCAGAAGACAAGGGATGGGGTTATTAAACAAGTCACCAAAGTAAATAACAACTTGATTTCTTTAAAAGGAAAATGATGAAGCTCATTAGTCTACTTTTTAAATGACTGTAAGTTAGAAAAGTATCCAATATAACAAACGAAATCATGTTTCAGCCTGACATTACAGGCAGTTATTTTAGTGAGCTGTACACAAAGCAAGTACATTGGGAAAGCAGCGTACGTGGTCCCTCCAAGACAGTGAGAAGGAGAGAGTAACAGAGAAATGCAGATACAAAGGCAGAGATGCACACACGGACACTGCCCTTGTACACAACTGTAGCTCACTCAGGAATAGACATTTTCGATATTTTCCTACCACACTCATCAAAAACTGGGAGTTTGTTTCTCATAGTTTCCCACAGCACATTATAGTATTTTTAAATGTTTAGAAACACACTGAAATACTAGTAAAAATATTCATAGTTTATGGGCCTTCAATCTGTTTATCTATATTAGAATGAGGTAAAAACTGAACAGAGAAGAATGCATATTACACAGTCTGTCTGGTCTTTAAGCATAGATACATAAATCAAATATATACACTACATACACAAACAATTAAACAATCAACTTATATGATTTACTTTTTCAATACTGCAATAGTTCAAATTTTTATTTTGAAAGGCCATGTCAACAAAAACCGTTCCTACCATTCTTTTCATTTGTCTGGTACATCGGGCACAATACCACACGAGGCGAGGGTCATTCACCTCCTTGTCTGTCACTTGGGGCTTATGGCAGTCTTGGTGGTAGAGATTATGGCACTCTTGACATTCTACTAATTGATTACCAGATGCCACTGTCATTTGCCTAAGAAAGTAAAACATTAAACATCTCACTTATTTGAATGAATGCAACAATTTAAAGCCGTTTTAGGGTTGTTCTGGGAAAGTCTGATATATTAAAGATGATTTAAAACTTCAGAAAACAAAAGCAAAATAAAAACCCCACGATGTAGGCTATACAAAGACTTCATTTCCTCTAAAAGTTATGCTCAACCACTAATAAATATATAAGGTGCCCCAGTAATAAAATTTGGTGATATTCTCCTTGTCCTTCTCTTGCAATATTTTTATTTCTCCCAGAAGGTAAGTGACTTTGGCTAGTCCTCTAACAGTCTCATAACATCTTCTTTGAACCTCTATTGAATTCCTTTGTATTTGTTACCTACAAGTTGACCTATCTTTCCCATCAATATATGAGCTGCCTAAAGGTGAAACCTGGACATAACATAGGTGCCTAGCACATGAATGTATAAAGGGTGTTCCATACCTAAATTTTTTATCAATTGAATAGAAGGTAGTAAAATATGTATTGAAAAAAGTATAAATTCCAATAGCACAAAAGCAATCATCACAACCTTACACTATCATAGTAAGTTTTCTGATGGAAGGTTACAGTACTAATTCTCTCCCCATTACTACTTTAGCATTTATTTCTTTATTTAAAAATAATAACCTTCATGACAGATAAAAGTTGAAGTAAATATATGCGAAAACAACAAAGCTCTAAAAAATGATCCCATTCAGAAGTACATATAACATGGATGGGTCTAAAGTTCACAAAAGTTGCCCTGACCAGTGTGGCTCAGTTGGGTGGGTGTTGTCCCCCCAAATAAGCAGTTGTTGGTTCCATTCCTGGTCAGGGCACATGCCTGGGTTGCAGGTTTGGTCCCCAGGCAGGGTTATGCACCCTGATTAAAAGGCAACTGATTGATGTTTCTCTTTTACCTCCCTCTCTTCCCCTCTATCTAAAAATAAATAAAATATTTTAAAAAATCCCAATATCACTTAAAAAATAAAAAATAAAGTGCACAAAACTTTACAGTTATTTACTCAGCCCCAATATGGTAGAATTTAACATTTTCATAAAGAAAACCATAACAAAGATGGTGATCTTTTCTGTCGTGCTAGGCAGTGAAAGCCATTAACAATTAAAAATATACTCCATGGCATGAAAAAAGCTTAAAATCTAATCATTCTGAGTTTTAAAAAAACTTAGGTAGACTTATTGGGGTAAACTTGGTTGATTACATTATATAAGTTTCAGATGTACAACCCAGAAATCCTTTTTCTGTCTACCAGAAAAATTTGAAAACACTTATCCTTAAAGATACATGTACTGCTGTATACAAGCATAATTTATCTATGTTTTATACCTATGTATCAATATTTTAAAACAACACAGAGTAACCTACATGACCCATTTATTTCATTCCATTATCCTCAGGAAAAGATTTAATGATGTTTTAAGAAGTCATATATAGCAGTTTACTTTGTAAGTACTACCCATCATTCAGGAGATGGAAAAAGCAACACAGACTTCCTGAGAAAGAATGATGGAAGTAACTTGAGTCTGCTAAAGAGATTTTTCCTCACTAAAGAGTAAAGCAATGATTGCTTTCTCTCTACAACCCAAGAATGCAGAAAATATTACTACAACATAACAGATTAAAGAGGCCACAGTCAGGAAAATAAAATGTCAAACAATTTTCAAGAAGTTAAACTGCCATATGGGCAGTTCATAGGGAACAACCTACTTATCTCCTACCCACCTACAAATAATAACAACAAAATAAAAAACACTCAATAATTGGTTTGACTTTTTTTTTTGTTTAGTTGTTTGCTCTTTAGAAAAAAACAAAAGAATCCATAGCAAAGCACAACTTACCTACAAACAACACAGGCCAATCCCATCTCCATGGCAAAATCATCAGCACTGGTCTCCTCAAAACTGGAAAGGTCAGCCATAGCTAAATCCTTGCTGGTTTGCACAGTAATGGGAGAGGACCGTGTTTCTGTTTTCTCCAATCTAGGTTTCTTTGGAATATCAGCTCCTTCCGTGGTATCGGATTTCATCTATAAAAAGTAGCCAATCAGAAAGTAATATGTTATAATAAACCTGAAATAAGTAAGAGATACGACAGGCAAGGTGCAATGACCAAGTCCACTTGATAGATATTTTTACAAAGTTAGGGGCAGACATACACACTAAAGATATGTACATTCATAACACATTCATAATCAGTATGTTAAAAGAAACCAGCAAGGTTTTCCAAATAAATAAATCAGAACCGTTTAGTATGCATCTGTGTTTCTTTTTGTACTCCTTTAACCATTAAAGAATCCTGGAAGTTCAATAAATTTACTTACACTGACCTCTTTTTCCCCCTGTGATATGTTTTAAATTGAAAAACCATAGCATTAATAAGGCTATTTTTATTGGCTATTTTGACCTTAAATATTTTAAATTATGAACTACTAAACATAAAGAAAATGAAAGATAAAAACCATATGATCCTATAAATAGATCCAGAAAAAAGTACCTGACAAAATGCATCACCCACTTATGATAAAAACTCTCAGCAAAGTGGAAATAGAGGGAACATGTCTCAACATAATAAAGGCCATATGTGGCAAATCCACAGTTAATATCATAGTCAATGGGGAAAAACTAAAAGCATTTTCCTTAAGATCAGAAACAAGACAGGATGTCCACTTTCACCACTCTTATTAAACTTAGTATTGAAAGTTCCGGCTGCAGCAATCAGTCAAGAAAAAAAGTCATCCAAAAGAAAGGAAGAAGTAAAACTGTCATTATTTGCAGATGACATGATAATAGAGAGAATCCCAAATCTTCCACCAAAAAACCAGAAGAACTAATGAATAAATTCAGTGAAGTAACAGTATACAAAATAAATATCCAGAAATTGGTTGCATTTTTATACACCAATAATGCCCTTTCAGAAGGGGAAACTAAGAAAACAATCCCATTCATGATTGCATAAAATTAAAAAACAAACAAACAAACAAAAAACAAGGAATAAATTTAACCAAGGATTTAAAGACATATAATCAAAGAATTTTAAGACACTGCAGAAAGAAAGTGAAGAATATACAAATAAATGGAATCATATACCATACTCATGGATGGCAAGACTGAACACTGTTAAAATGCCTGTATTACCCAAAGCCATCTCTATAGATTTAATTCAATTCATATCAAAATATCAATGGTGTATTTCATAGAATTAGAATAACCCAAAAATTTATATGGAACCACAAAAAGACCCCAAACAGCCTCAGCAATCTTGAGAAAGAAGAAGGAAGTTATAGATATCACACTATTTGATATCAAACTATACTACAAAGCCATAGTAATCAAAACAGCATGGTACTGGAATCAAAATAGACATAGGTAAATGAAACAGAATAGGGAACCCAGCAATAAACCCATGCCTACGTGATCAATTAACATTTGACAAAGGAAGAAAGAACATACAATGAGGTAAAGACAGTCTATTCAATAAATGGTGTAGGGAAAACTAGACAGATACTTATAAAAAAATTATACTAGACCACTTTCTTACAGCTTATAGAAGAATAAACTCAAAATGGATTTTTCTAATATATCTCCTTGGGTAAGGGAAACAGAGGAAAAATAAACAAATAGGATTACATCAAACTAAAAAGATTTTTGCACAGCAAAGGAATTATTTTCATTAATAATTAAAAATGAATAATAATTAATAATTATTATTAATAATTAATAATTAATAATTCAAAATGAATTATTTTCATTAATGAAATAAAGACAACTCACTGAACAGGACAACATATTCACCTGATGGGAGATCTGATAAAGGATAAACTGGGCAAAGAACCTGAACAGACACTTTCACAAAGAGGACACAGAGATGGCCAAAGACATGTGAAAAGGTGGTCAATGTCAGTAATCATCAAAGTAATGCAAATTGAAACTACAACGAGGTATCACCTCACACCAGTCAGAATGCCTATCATCAGTAAATCAAAAAATAAGTGCTGGCAAGGATGTGGAGAAAAGGGAACCCTCGTGCACTGTTGTGGGAATGCAGACTGGTGCAGCCACTGTGGAAAACAGTATGGAAGTTTCCCTCTACAATAAAAAATGGAACTGCCTTATGATCCAGCAACTCCACTTCGGGGTATATATCTGAAGAAATCCAAAACACTAATTCAAAGAATATATGCATCCCTATGTTCACTGCAGTGTTATTTACAATAGTCAAATTATGGAAACAACCCAACTGCTCATCAATAGACGAGTGGATAAAAAAATATGGTACATACACACAATGGAGTATTATGGACTTTTTTGGCTTTTGCTCAGCCATAAAAATGGTATACTATTTGCAATAGCATGGATGGACCCAGAGGGTAGTATGTTAAGTGAAACAAATCAGTCACAAATACCATATGATTTCACTTACACGTAGAACTCAAAGAACAATATGTAGAATCTAACAAACAAAACAGAAACAGTCTCATAAATACAGAGAACAGATTATAGTTTCCACAGGGAGAGGGGTTGGTGGCTGAGTGAAAAAGGAGAAGGGATTGAGAAGTATACATTGGTAGTTAGAAAAAGTCAGGGGGATGTGAAATAGAATATGGGAAACATAGTCTCTAATATTCTAATAACTATGTATGGTGCCAGGTGGGTATTGGAAATACTGGGGGGAACACTTTGTAAAGTATATGTAAAGTATATGTATATGTAACCACTATGATGAACAACCGAAAGTAATATAAAATAATACTGACTGTAAACTATAATTGAAAAAAATTAATAATACAAATGAAATAAACATATTGAAAAGAAATAAATAATAAGCTATCTACAAGTTTATATATTACCATATTTAGTTCAAAGCAAATTCTGTCTCGTCTTTAAGATATAAATGTTATTATAGATATACCTGTTAGATTGGCAAAAATTAAGTAGTCTGGAATTTGGAATTCTTATACTTTATTGGTGAGCGTATAAATTTGGTATTGTACTGCACTCTGGATAGCAATTTGCCTAGTAAAATTGAAGGTGTACCTGTCCTACTGCATCTTCTATAGAGGGATACAGCCTACTGCAGCTATCACCATTTGTGCAGAGATAAGTATAGAACAGCTTATTGAAACTTCTCTATAATAGAGAACGAGGAAAAATAAGCTCATTGCTCATTAGTTGAGGAGTCGATAAACTGGTCTACTTATGAACTGGATATGACTATAGTAGTTGAAATGTTCAGATCTACATGTATCAACAGAGACAAACTTCACACACACACATATATACATACATATGATATAGCATTTATATAAATTTAAAAGCACAGAAAACAATACAATACAGTTTATGAATAGCCAAAATATTTAGAAAAAGTATAAAACATATGGGACTCATATATCCCACCTTAAGAGCAGGGGTCATTAAAAAAATTTTGTTTAATGTATTCACTACTAAGTGCTAATATCTTAAAAACTGATGATGTGCAAAAATCATTTGAAATAGACAATCCAAGAATTATTTGTAGTCCTGTTAAGGTACATGCCATTTTGTAACAAATTTCACATTTAGTCATTTATGCTTTAGTCTTTATTCTTTCTATCTTTATTTATTTATTCCTTTATTCTTTTCTATTTTTTCTTGTTAGCTGTTCCATCAAGAATATTTGAGTCATGGATTCAAGTTTATACTTGAAATTAGTACATGTACTAGGGCCCAAGTATTTGTGACAATGACTTCAGTAAACAGTTAAAAATATTTGAACATTTTACTCATTTTTCAACAAAAATTCAACATCTATAATTATCAATATATATTTACTGAATGATTATTATGTACTTTTTGCCGCTATTATATAAAAGAAGTAAGCACAAAACATCGTTTCTTGCCAGTGATGGACTAATTTGCCTTGTGTTTTTACCAGATTAAAACAAAATCTTACCTTATCAGCAGGTCTCTTTTCAGCTTCCTTCTTTACCTTTTCAGTAGTGAGAGCCTTGCCATTACTATTGCCAGAAGGAAGACTAGATGATGTTTTGGGCTCTTGCTTAATGGAAATAGTTTTTGTGCTTGCAATTTTGGGTGGCTCCACATCCTAAAAGTTGAAATAAAAGGATATCTGTAGCCCTGGCTGGTGTAGCTCAATGGATTGAGCGCCGGCCTGGAAACCATAGGGCTGCCAGTTTGATTCCCAGTCAGGGCACATGCCTGGGTTGCAGGCCAGGTCCCCAGTAAGGGGTGTACAAGTGGCAGCCACACATTTGATGTTTTTCTCCCTCTCTTTCTCCTTCCCTTCCCCTTGTTCTAAAAGTAAATAAATAAAATCTTTAAAAAAACAAAGGATACCTGTAATTAAATATTTAGGCTAACATATCATAAAGAAATCTATCATAAATCCAAAGAATTTTCAGTTGCAAATTAAGACATCATGTTGTGACCCATGTCCTTTCCTTTAAACAGCTTTATGGAGAAAAAAACTGACATATAAACTGTATGTATTTAAAGCATAAAATCTGATCAACTATACCTGTGAAACCACCACTGTAACCAACAGCATCATCCTCCAAAGTGTCCTGGTGGCCCTTCGTAATCACTCCTACAGGTATACATGCTAGAGAAACCATGCCCTTCCGTGCTCGGGCAACCACTGATCTGCTTTATGTAACTATGGATTAGCTTGTATTTCCTAGAAATTTATATAAATGGAATCATACAGCAGGTGCTCTTTTTCTTGTCTTCTTTCACTTGGCATATTTAAGAGTCACCCATCTTGTTGAGCATAGCAACAATTCAAACCTTACATTGCTGAACAGCAGTGCACTGAGTGGCTATACCACAGTTCGTTTATCCATTTACCTACTGATGGGCATTTGGGCTGCATGAAGTTTGGTGCTATTATAAATAAGTTGTTATGAATGTTCATGTACGAGTCTTTTGTAGGAATATACTTTCACTTCCCTAGAGTACATGTCTTGGAGTAGAATGGCTGAATCATATGGTAGGTGTAGGTTTTTTTTAACTTTTTAAGAAACTGTCAAGCCATGTTCCACAATGGGATACCATTCTGTATTTCCACCAGGGGTACCTGAGAGCACCAGGTCCTTCACATCCTCACAAACACTGGCAGGTGTACCTAATCTTTTGAATTTTAGACATTCTAATAGGTACATACTAGTATATTATTGTGAATTTAACTTACATTTCCCTAATGACCAACAATATTGAGCATTTTAAGTGTTTATTTATACCACACATATATCTTGTTTGGTAAAGTGTTAAAATTTTTGGCCCATTTTTAAAAATGGGGTGGTTGTTTTATATTGAGTTTAAAAGTTCACAGATTCTTGACACAAGTCCTTTATCAGATTCATGATTTACAAATATTTTCTCCCAAGTCTGTGGCTTGTATTTCATTGTGTTTTAAACTTCTAATCCTTATTCTTACCTTATAGTTTTGCTGATATATATACTTAGCATCTATCATTATTAACAGTATAAAAAGTTTATGTATATAGTAGCTCCTCATAATTGTCACCTGCTTCCCCCAAAGGAGGGTATTTCCCTGCTATTCTAAGTAAAATATTGCAATGCAGTTTTACGTATTATCAAAGAAGAGGAAGAAATGAGAAATGGGCTTTAGACTTATTGGTAGCAGGGCTTGCTTTACTCTTGAGCTGACTGTCTAGACTGGGGGTTGGAGAGCTAAAGCCTGTAGGATAAATCTGGCCTCTGCCTGTTTTTATGAATAGAGTTATATCAGAGCACAGCAACACTCACTCATGCATGTATTATCTATATATATGGCTGCCTTCATGCAACCATGGCAGAATTAGATAGTTGTGACAAAGACCAACTGGCCCACAAAACCTAAAATATTTACTATTTGACGCTTTTCAGAAAGTTTGGTGATGACAAATGTAGACTTAAAAAAATGTCTTTTTATGCAGGCTGTTAATAATGATAACAATTATTTATTAATACAGATTGTTAATAACATTAATAATTACTTATTAATATAACAACCTGCATTATTAACATTACTAAAATATTAATAATTCAGATTAAACGTAAAAGTGTATTGCATCTGCAACATAAGAAATTGAAGACACAGTCTTGCAGTATTCAAAAACTATTATCTAATTCAGCAAAGAAGATGCTCAAGTCATCAATGGATGAGTTAAGTTCTAACTTCATTATTTCACATTTAACTTACTCATCGATGTAAATCAAAATATTAACCAATTTTTATGTTGGACACAACACTCAAAGAGCCAGCGATTAGAATTTATAAGCAGACCAGGTGATTCTTATGAATGCTGAAGTTCAAAAAACTCTGGTATAAATCATTCTCACACAATTCTAGAGATAGAAATGTTCAGCTGAAGGCTAAAATTAAATGAACCTGTGCTTTTTATAATGCTCCCCCACACACAAGTATTTTCTCTAAATGAGCAAGATAAATAACTTCCAGTTAGAAACCTAAGGGAAGCAGCCTTTTTAATAACGACAAATTTTTCCTGTACTTTAACAGATAAACGTCCTTTTGTTTTAGAATCTCAAAATACAGTTTCTTTAGTAATAATAGGTTTTTCCTATTTGGAAAATACCAATATTTAGAGCAGAATGATCTTGGCAGTATGTTTTGTAGAGTAGTATTAACTTGGGTGGCTTGAACTCACTGAACCTACCAGAATGAGAATGGCAGAAAAATGAGGTCACAATAAAAAGTCTTGGAAGTACCAGAGCTAATGCTAAGAGATTGGCTGTTTACTTGAGTCCTGAGCCTGACACTTGGCCCTGTCTTGAGTTTGAGATTCTGGCTTAGAGTGGGTGGTCATTTAGTTTTTTCCTCCCCTTTTCAGTTTGGTATCTAGGTTCACAGACCCAGGTGACTTGGGAGTTTTAGGGCTAGAAGTTTACAAAGGTTTAAAAGAATGTCTTAGAAGATATTAGAGAATATAATATGAACTATCATTCACTAAGATCCTATTGTGTACCTCACAGATTCTACACTAGGTGACTTACATACTTTATCTCTTTTATTTTCACAACTTTGCAAGGTAGTTCTTATTATCCCCAGTTTACTAACAAAGAAAAAGAGGGTAATGAAATGAAGCTACTATGTACAATCGTTTCCTTATTGTAAAATGAGGAAAATAATTGATACCTATCTCAAAGAGCAGTTATCACAATTAAAATTATACACATGCACCACTCAGAGACGTACCTGGGACAGACTAAATGTTCAGGATATGTTGTCTACTACCACACAACTAGAAAGAGGGAAGCTGAGATTTAAAACAGGTGTGCCTGGTTCCAAATTGTCTATTTTTTTTTCCATAAAAAGGTGCTTGGTCACTTTGTTATAATCAGGATTGGAGCTATCTCATAGTTAATCTATACCTTTTTTCCCCTTAAATTTTTCTA
>PVKM010003902.1:0-54768 GCA_004027735.1 Carollia perspicillata
TTCCCTTCTCATTTTAATTTACAGATTCCATTTTTATTTTCTTTTAGTCATATCTAATTACCTTTTTTCAAAGGATAATATTTTTAAACCTATTTTAACCAAAACTGGTCTTATAATTATTATTTGCCTTGCCATCAGGCAAACAATAAAAAACAAAATAATTATTTCTTGTGTGCTTTTAATTCTTCAGTATTTAAGTAGTAATTACTGAATACAACTTTGTCTTTTTAGTGTATTAGAAAAGTATTGAATAATAAATTAATTTCCTTATGTTGCTTCAGAAGTATGGTTCCCCAAAATGTCAGATCTTCATATCATAGATTCCCAGATATATGACCTCCAATATTCTGAATTCTAGATACATGAGATTTTGAATAGCCCTTGGGAATTTATATTAAAATTTTTTTTTAAATCCTCCTAAGCCATCCAAAATCTCAGCTAGGCTAGGAAACCACTCTCTTAAAGGATTATAAAATGTTGATAAACTCTGAAGCTAATTTTATAAAACATACTTAGCTCAATCTAAAAAATAATAATACTTCTTGATGGATATAGAGTAATAAAGTAAGTGGATTATCTAAGCTTTTAAGGCCTTTCTATTGATGCATCCAATTATTTGCACATGCAAAATTTAGTACGAGGTAGATTGGTTGAACCAGTAGAATAATCTGGAATGTGAAATGTCTAAGTCCTGTATTATTCACATTTAGAAAGCACCCCTCCTGACATTTCTTCCCGCTGCTTCACAAATGCCATCATCTTTATGACTGTAGCCCTTTTACTGTTCCTTACTGCTATTGCCTTCCTGCAGACTTTATAGCGGCGTTGACAGTCCCCCTCTTGATTCATTTAATCCCCCTCCCTTCTCTGCTGTCTCTTCCCTCCATCTATTTTAAGTTACAGGGGAGAGACAAGAAAATCACAGCCTAAAGGCTTTCAGAATTGAACGTTTTCACTCCACGGAATATATGAATCACCCACTTGCACATTCTGAGGTTTAGTTATTTGTTTCTTTTTCCAAAAGGAATTGTTTTTACAGATTGCAAAAACACTAATTTATAGATTGACTTTTTTGACACTCTCTCCTCATCTGAAATTTCCCTTGTTCTCTTGTCGAACACAAGTATGTTCACATACATGGCCAGCAAAGTAAAGCAGAACATGAGGAATATGGTACAACATCTTCAGTAGATAGCATCTTTAAACTACAGTTCTTATAGGAATCTGGCCTTAGTTAACAGAAATAGTGTGATCCACTCAGCAGCAGGAGTTCAAGGCCCCATTTCAGACTCAGCTGGGGGAAAGACAAATGCTTGCATAATTTAAGCCCAACAACATTGTTACATCTACATGCCAGCCAGGCCCTGGAATTTAGGACATCATGAAGGGTGTTTAAAAAAACACAAGAAACTCTTGTGTTCTTAGGCGTTGTGCCCTGTAGCTCTTTATGAAATCTTCCATTTAATCATTTTGGGGAAGTCTGCTGCCTAGAAATATATTGGGGATTGACATAAAACTGCTCTGAGGTGCCTCCTAGTAGGGAGGGCTCCCAGCACTTGCAGTAGCTAACCAGGCCAGGAAGAGGATCTAGGTAAAAAGGGTGGGCAGTGGATGGCTAAACTGGCTTCTGATCCTTTGGAAAGTAACACTTACATGCCTTGGTAAGCTTCCCACTGCATTTGCTGCTGCTTCTCTTTGTTGGAGCATTAAATTATCAAGGTTCAGGGAAAGGGAGCAGAATCGTTGTTTTTCATCCCTGCTGCTGAGCCCTCAGACGTAGCACAGCCCAGCTCCCAAAGTCTGGGACCACAGCTGCAGAGGAATAAGCCATGGATTTGTTCCCTATTTGCTTCTGACATTATCTCCGTAAACCTTCCTGCGGTCATGCCAAGTAACTAGACAAGGTGGAGTGTGTGGATTTTGGATCTTAACAACAATTTCTGTCTCTTCCCTCCTTGTGAAAACAACTAAGAATAATCTGTAATAATCAGAGAGTAAACAGAGGGTGTCAAGGAACAGCTTTTGTCATAAATTTAAGCAAAACCGAGAACTCAGAGTTGGAGGTCAGCAGTGCCAACAACAGAAGCAAAGACCAAAAAAGAACAAAACAATGAATTCAGTCTTGGGATAGCACAGTTTCAAATATGCATAGTAAACATCAAAAAGTAATCCAAAAATTGGTATGGCTACACACATGTGCACACGCACACACTCACACCAGGGCCAAGGAGAATTTCTAAAATAATCCTTCCCATGAAGGCCTCAGATTTTGGCATTCCTAGGTTCAAAACTCGACAGGTGATGCTAAACTACAGACAAGAGTTGCATAGTTTTAAAGAAAACATATCTGTATAGTTTGGTTTGTCTATATATTACATAGATGTAGTAGGAATTAAACACAGTTTAAAAACATAAACAAATGATTGGTCTTTTGAGAAAGAAAAGAACATGGCAGTCTAGAAAACATCCCAGATCTATTTCTCTAGGTTTGGGCACCTACCTCAGTGGAATCTGAGGCTCAAAGGGAGTTTCCATTCTTAGGAAGTTAAACTAGATGTAAAGCATAAGCGTAGATAAAGAACATGGGCACTGAATCTAAAATCATGAGCCTCTTTTCACTGGTTTATTGGTCCTCCCTACTGTTACTACTATTGCTTCTCCTACTCGTACTCTGACTTCCACTGAAGTAAATAGCCCAGATGCTGTCAGCCAGCACCATCGTCAGGACTGAGGTCCCTGTTGCTTCAGACAGAGACTCCCATGATCCATCCGAGCCCCATTTCACTGCTGCACATTGACAAGGCACACCTCTACATTTGTCATTTTCTCCACTCCACTCTTGTAAAGTGGCCTTCTCCAAACACCTGAGTTTTGACTCACCATGAGTTTAAATCAGTCTGATGATTTCATCTTCTGTATAGACAGACATCGTAACTGCAATTAACAGCAGAATTCAAAAATTGCTAAGGCCTCAGAGGAAGTCAGGACTAGGGGTTGTGGGGAGAGAAGTCCTCCAGAGTCATTTTTCCAATATGATACCAGAAAACAATCCTCTTTGTTAAATATTAGCTTTACCCCTGGAATGTCCTTTCCCATATCATTTAAATAATCAAAGGTAGTCTTTTCTTATTCAGACTGAACATTTACATTTTCCACCTTTCTGGCTGCTAGTGGCATCATGCACTTTAAAATGACACTCGAAGAGGCTGGCTCAGTGCTTCAGAGGTGGTTTTGACCAGCACAAAGCTGGGAAAAGTCACACTCCTTTGATTTGAATTACAGTTGTAACTTGATGATCAAATAATTGACTGTGGTAGAGGAAGGAGTAGAATAAGGATGGCAAAGTGAAATAACATAATTTAGACAGTGTGCGTTTATAAATTACATATTCTGAGTTTAGCTTCAAGCCTTGCATCTATATAGTATTTAGAGATTCCAAGATGGGTTTACCATATGCTAAATGATGTGATCCACACACCACCCCATCATGGCAGATAAAATAGGGTGATAATTCACTTTTGATTTTTTTTTTTTGTAAAACAAAGTATTTACCTATGACAATGGCTTAAAGCTGAGGCTAACAATGTTAGAACTCTCTGGGTAGAGCCTAAACTACTGACACATGTGTACATCCCTCAAAGAGATAATTCCCAAGCATCCCACCCTTCATTCCAACAGGAACCAACCAGCTTCAGATCACGGTGTCAACAACACGTAACATGCTTTCCTACTTGGACATCTTGAACAAAAATCACAGCACATTAGTACTATATAAGTGTCCCCCTTCCTTCCCCCACCCCCAAATCTCATTGTTCACTTTCATTGATGGTGCAATTCACTCAACTATATGGTCTTTCCTATCTTCAGTATAATAGGATTGTCTTATTTCCTTTTTTCTCTTTCCCCTGAATTGTTGGCCAGTGCAATCTAGTGTGTACGCATATGTGTGTATGTGCGTGGAGGAGGAAAGATAAATTTCTCACTTACAGCTCTAGGATTCTGGCTTGGAGACTAAGAGATCTCGAGCATATGTCTCTGTCTTTTAGGCCATGTCTATTTGGACACGCAGCACATCACGACCTAATCATGTGTGGGCCCACCAGGGGTGTTCCCAGGTTCACTTCTCTTATATCTCCCCACTGTGCCAGATGTTTCTTAAATTGCACTCTCATTGAGCAGATTTGAAATCAGTGGGACTTGGTGGTAAAGAGAGAGTGTTGTTTCTTAATTTTGTCTCTTTCCTTCCAAGCCGCCTGCTGCAGCTGTGTGCTGATAACACTAGCACAGCCCCTCCCTCTGTGGCAAAATCTGGTTCTGGGTTCTAAAGTTTCATTAGCCCAAGCAGTCTCTCCTGGAAGCTATTTCATTCCTCATAACCCCCAGCAGAAACTAACTCTCAGGAAAAAAAAAAAGAGTCTTATTGTGGTTTTATGTGTCTCTTTGATGCTCCACTGCAGGTGCACATACTAGGCTGCCGAGCTTCAAGATAAGTTCCCTGATCAATTCCTGTCTGTGGTTTTCTGTAAGCTGCCCCTTCCTCTTCCTGGAAATGCATGAACCTTAAGAGTTATTACTGTGCCTCACAGAAAACTTCAGAGTGAGCAAAATCTCCCTGATTATTTTGTTGAAATATCCTTTGTTGTCCAATTCAATGGAGGAAGTGTGTAATATAGTGGGAACTGCTTTAAAAAAAAAAAAAAAAAACTTGATTCCCTGGCTGGTATAGCTCAGTGGATTGAGTGCAGGCCTGCAAACCAAAGGATCACGGTTCGATTCCCAGTCAGGGCACATGCCTGGGTTGCAGGCCAGTTCCCAGCAAGGGACACACAAGAGGCAACCATACATTGACATTTCTCTCCCTCTCTCCTTCCCTTCCCCTCTAAAGATAAATAAATAAAATCTTTAAAAAAAAAACTAGATTCAATGCTAAGCTCTTCCACTAACCAACTAGATAACATGGGGCAAATTATTTAACATCTGGACTTAGTTCTTTCATCTTAAGAAAAGCAAGATGAGTTGACGCTGATCTTTATACTTTTGCCCAAGTTGACCACCGTATGTTTATAAGTCCTTTACTCATCTAACAAATATTTATTGTCTGCTCTTTGTAACAGATTTGGTGCTGAACTCTAGGGATAAAAAGGTACATAAAATGCTGTGTCCACCTTCAAAGCATTATAGTCTGCTTGGTGTGGATCCCATACCAGACCATAAATAAGTGCAACAGAAGGTGGTGAGCGTATTGGCAAGAGTCCCGGGAGGTGTGATAGCAAAGGAAGAATTTCTAACTCAGACTGTGGGGAGAAAGTGAGTAGTGGGCACTGGGTTATTTACTTCTCCATGTCTCAGTTGTCCAAGAAAGGATACCTGACAGTCATGCTTCTGTGCAAATAAGCATGATTTATCATAATATAATTAATGTTCATTGCAACAGGTATTATGTGCTGGTGCAAGGGAATATACTAAATATTTTAAACTTAAAAGAACTTTATGAAACGAGCATTTGTGTTTGGTATTTAACGCCAGCTGCTGAAACAAACTCCAGTTTTTGGAGTGAGACACAACAAACAGCTCCCCTTCACTGAAGGCTTGAGGAGCTGCTTATTACTGCTTCCTGCCACCTGATGACCCGAGATGCTGGCTTCTTCCCTCTCGTGACGCTGACGTCTGAGAGCCGTGACTCCCAAGTTCATGTGGGGAGACAGAGGCGATCGAGTCGCACCTCCCGGAATTCTCTTAGTCCTACTTTTTATTTCATCAGTACCGACTCACTCATCTCTCTTTGAAGAGTTATGTATTTCATTCATCCTTTTCTTCACGCACGCTATGCCTTTAATCTGCAAGTGATTTTCCCTTCATTCCTCTTAGAAAATTCTTCTTCTACTTTCATAGGTAATACTTTTGCAAAGATTTCTTTTTAACATTGTAAAAATTTTCAAGGACTCTAGGGAGTTCACTCCCTCTTGTGTGATGTTAATGCTAAAAGCCCGACTCATAGTCTGGAAGACAAACACATACTGTCCTTTACTCACATGTGCATTATTCTCATTCAGCTGAATACATCAAAAATCACACTCATCATTCATTATACCTTCCCTTTTATGACCCTTAAAAGGGTCATGTTCATGGCATGATTTCTCTTTTCCCTAACAAATGGGCCTGACTCCCTCTGCCTTAAAATTGACCCCCTAAGGGTCCTCACAATACTCTTCCATAACACAGCTCATGCATGTCTCCTCTCCCCTTTCCTGTGGGTGTGGACACTGGTGTCGTGCAGGCCTTTATCACCACTTACCCTGACCACAGCAGTGGCTTTAAGATGCCTAGCCACTCGTCTCTTCAATATATTTCACCTTTGTGTCCAATTTTGTATATAGATATTTATCTCCATGACTGCCTACATAGTGACTTGTAAAGGTGCTTAATACACTATTGTTATTGAAAATTACAGTTATAAATATTTATTAAATGATGTAAGTGACTATACACATAAAGTCTACATATTACAGGGGAATCAATGAAGGTGATTAACACACATGAATTTGCAATGTTCTTAAAAATCTGAAGATATTAGAGTTATCATTGAGAAAACAAAGAAGTCTAAGTTGTATGTGAGTGTATATATTTGTGTTCATGTGCTTATATTGGTACAAGCACACAAATATGGAACAATCAATCTATCTGGCAATACTAAAATGACTTTGTACCAACACTGTTCTTCAAACAATGCACTATTTTTAGGACAATTTATATCATAAGCCTACCTAAGGTCATATCGTAGAAGACAAACAATATATACAACAACAAGGGCTGTGATCAGAAAGAACAGAAAGAACGGGGTCGGTCCATCTGACTGAACCACGTGTGTATCTTTAGTAGTGAGCCTCTCCTCCATCAGTGAACGTAAGGCTAGAGCTACAAGGCGACATTGAGGGCATACGCAGAAGTAAACTATACAGATCCTCCCTTTAAAAGTTAACATTCACACCTTCGGGTAAAAAGAACTTTGCAATCGTGGTGTTAAACCAGAAATTATAAAAGAAAATGCTGAGAAATAATTCAACCAAATAAAACTGTAAAACTTCTCTAGGTTAAAAAAAGCAATATATAATAAGTAAAATACAAATAAGAATGGAAATACTAACAACAGAAATAAAAAGGGCTAATAATATACAAACAGTTGTCACAAATAAATAAGAAAGCTCTAGGACACAGGTGGCAAACACAAGGCCCACAGGCCCAATCCTGCCCTCCACCTTGTTTTATCCAGTCTAGCACCTTGTTTCTACCTGGTGGCAGCACCAAACTCTCACTTAACTGTTAAGGAGTAGTTACATTTGCACAGTCCTAAAATTACATTTGGCCCTTTGAAGGCAACCGCGAAGCTGATGTGGCTGGCCTCCAGTGAAAATGAGTTTGGCACCCCTGCTCTAGAAGAAAAATGAACAAAGTTTATAAATAGAAAATTCACAGAACAGTAATTATAAATGACTTGTAAATTCATAAAAAATGCTCAATCTCACTAATAATGAAACAAATCAAAACAAGATAAAAAAGTTTAGCTGTCAAGTTGGCAAAGATCAGAAAGAATCTGATCTGTTTCGTTCCAGCAAGTGTTTGGGTGAAAAGGCTCTCTCACATACTATTTCTGAGAGTTGGAACATGTCCTACTTCTCAGGAGGGTAAGATCTCCTGATATCTTAAAAGTATTAAGAATGGGCATAAAGTTGGCCTAATAGCTTTACTCTTAAAGATATATTCTAAAGAAAGAAACAATTTTTAAAAAGTTGCATGTGTGAGGACTTCCATTGTACCATTATTTACATTAGTGAAAAATTGGAGATAATTTTAATGTTTAATAAGAAATTAATTAATGTATGATACAACCATTGAAATGACTTAGATCTGTAGCCTTTGAAATAGGGAAATGCTAATAATTTATTGAGGAGGTGGAAAAGCAGACTGGAGAATATCCGTTCTTGAAGAAATACATATAAATAAACTTTGGGAAAGATTTATAAAAATGTAAATGGGTTTAAGTGTGAATGATTCACACAAGTGATTATTTTTTCTTTTTCTTATTAGTACTTATTTTAACATAAGTGTTTAACATAAATTATATATAAAATTTAGCTATTGGTTTAACATAATAGAATTTAAATTTCAAGAATCATTAAAATGATCTAATCTAGTTCATCCTGGAGACCAGTTCAAGAATCCCCGGTACGAAGGGTCCTGAATGGATGATAATGGTGCTTATTCTGAGTATTGCCATTGAAAAGGAGACCACCACTCTATGTTCTATTTTGGGGTCTTCTGGCTATTAAGTTCTTTCTTCTTCCATCAAACTGAAACACTCCCTCTATAGTTTCTACTTATGAGGCCTAGTTCCTAGAAAATAGAGGAGAAACTGACTCATTTTTCTATATGACAACTCGTTGACTCTTTGAATGAAATGATTATGTTCTCTCTCAGTCTTGTTTTCACAAAAATATCCAACCCCACGGGCTCGCTGTGGCTCCCATGGCTTTGGGCTTCTCTCTCAACTTCACATTTCTCTGCTCTGAGGCTTGATATGCACCATTAGGAAGTGGGGATAAAGTCAGCATAGGAAAAATGGTAAATGAGACAGAACTATAGAGAAGGAAAATACTTCCATGAGTTGGAATGATAAACTCAGGTTTCATGGAAAAGATGGCTGGAAAAGCTGGCACTTTCTAGAGACCTTACAAAATTGGTTACTTTTTGATGCCTGAAGGAGAGAAGAAAGGGCAAACTAGGCTCCATGAAAATAGTTAGTTTTCTTTCAATTGTCAAAACTTCAATTCAAGAGAATAAAGAAATGTTAAATTTTGCCTTCCTTCTCATTCATTCTTATATTCTTATCACTCTTTCCCTACTTCCTGTATTTCTTTGCTGTTTTAAGAAATGCCTAAATAAATAAATAAATAAAACCATGTTTTCCCTCACATTCTTTTGTTGCTATTATTCAAAATAATAACAATCTTTTAACTGTTTGCTTGTTACTATTCCATAAGCTATTTCCTATATATAGGTTTCAAATCCCAAGGGAGGCCTATAAGTAACTTAAAGTCAGAAGGGTGTCTTTAATTTACTCATCAGTGCTCCCCGTGCCCAGTCGGTACCATGTAAGAATGCATACTATGCCTAAAAGATAGCTTTCAGTTATCAAAAGTTGTTTTATTGTTTGGTAATGAGTTCTTCTGAGGTATCAACCTATTCCCACCTAAGCCCCACATGCGAAGGTCTACATCCCGCGCTGTTGTCACATTAGGGTGAGGAATGAAGTCACAATAAGTATCTTCTGTGCTGGAGCTCGGATTCCTTCCAGTTGTGGGTGAGCTCTTATATAACTTCTTCAAACCACCTATCATGGCTTTTGTGAAATTCTCAGTGAAATGGTGAGAATCGTTGTCTCCTTTGCATAGTTTTGGCTCTCCAGGCAAGAAATAGGACTTACTCAAAAGGACACTGAGCATTCAGTCTAAGAGATGGTACCTGACTGACACATGTTAACTCATCTCTTACTCTTTTTTCTATAGTCCATTACCTTTCTCCTGGCACCATCTGAGGCTCTACAGTGTGACCCCTCTTTAAAATTGCAGACTTCTGGTTCGTATAGCCTGGGATCTACTCTGGCAGATCCAATGGCCCAAACTACTGGGTTGGCCAAAAAGTCCATTTAGGGTTTTTTTTTCATGAAATAAAAGACACGTTTTTTTCATTTTCACCAATAACTTTATTGATTTGGATATTTTGAGTATATTGGCTCCCTCCTGCTATTGGCTTCTACTGGGGAGAGACCTGGGATGCTATTAAACATCTTCCAATGCCTAAGACAGCCCCACAGCAAAGAATCGTTTGCCCAAATTGCCAATAGTACCAAGAAACTTCGCAAACCTCTCCTGACATGTTCGATCAATCACAACACCTTCTCCATACACTGCACAAAACTTTTTTTTTTGCATTTTACCTTTTTTGAAATGAAGCATAATAAACTGAAAATGTTTTTTGTATTTTCTTCCATCTTCAATATTAAAATGGCTACACAAAAATTCATCAATTTTGATCATTTTTTTAAACACATGCTGCTATGACAGCTGTCACAATACAATCTAACAGAATTGTTTCAAATGAAGTTAAAGACAGCTAGCTAAGTGCTATTAGAGCCATCAGACAGAAAAAACATAACGGACTTTTTGGCCAAACCAATATTTTCCTCCCAGCAGAAGAGACTGTCAGGGAAGCAAGAGGAGATGATTCTGCTTGGGTTTTGCGGCTCCTTTACACAAGGGTGGTAAAAGGAGAAACAGTCGTTGCCTCTGAAGAGGTCTGGAATTTAGTTTTCACTGTTCACTATAGTCAAGAACTGGCTCAAAGTGCACAGTCAGTCAGTGACTCATGATCCACCAGGCTCCACCTGGGTTGCGGAGCCCAGGGCCTGATTTCACTGTGGCTCTACATTTATCTTGCTAAGATTGTGTCAAGAGGATGGGTCCTTGGGAAATATATGTACTAAGCAAAATCTATGTACCAAAAACAAACCCATTTTTATAGTCTGTATCTGTCTCCTAGTCACTTCCCAATATGTATCAAGTTCCCTTACCACCTGTGTCTGGGAATAGATGCTGATTTATAATAAAATATTTGCACATAGGTTTCAAAATAAATGATGGCTATGATGGCAAACTAGGTAGATGAAGTTTGACATGTTGAATCAGGGGACCTTCTAAGTTCCCACCACTTAAACAAAGTTTCCTTATTCTAGTGGCTCTGAATGGTATCATACATCACATAACAGAAAGAGCATGACCTAAATCCATTAGCCGTCCAAACCTTATTTCTAGTTCATTTAGGATTAGTAAATTAAAGCTAGGTAGAAATTCTCTTTGATAAAAATTTTAAGAGGAAAAATTGTCATTATGAATACACCACTGAGGAAAAATTCATGTCCATATGTGCTATTCTTACAACTGCTTCCATTGGACACCACTGGCCACGGGAGAGACGATCAGCATCAATCTCCTGCCCTGCAATCACTGGACATTAGCAGGTCTCCAGAGGCAGGAAGGGATTCCAATTTGTCTGTAGGTGGGTGAAACTAAATTAAGATGAGGAAGCTGGCTCAATTCTGAGCCTTCAGCAAAGAATATCAGGGCAGTGGTATAGAGAGAAATTTCAGAGGTAGGATGTGGGATCAGTAATGAGTGGTCGAAAAGCTTCTTCCCAAAGCAGTCTAGATCTCAGACACACTGCTCTCTGCCAAGGTCACTTTCAGCCCTTGGCTGGTGCCTCATCAGCCAGACCACCTACAATTCACCAGTGAATTTCTACAGCGTGATGTGACATCTCATGAAGTTGTGATATAATACTGGATTTCTCTTATTCTTCCTTTTTTAGTGGCTGACTTCCCAAGGCATAATTTGGATACATGGAATCTTGGATATTAACTGGCACCTGATTCCAGTACAGAAATAGGATGAGTGCTCTGTGAGAAGGATAACACACACAAATTCTCTTCAACCTCCTTCTCATGAATGCCACATCCTCCCCAGAACAAGCCCATGACTGACTGACAAGCCCAATGGAGAAAGAGCAGAAAACAGGAAAGCCTGTATTACACGTTGCCCTGCATTCATCAGACCGCCCTTCAGAAAGGGGAAATAACAAAGAGTGAATGGTGGGAAGTCATTTTATCTGCTAGAAAAATATGCCCTGTTCCCTGCTCAAAAAACAAGTGGTTGTAAAGCGACCGCATTATTTAAAGCTGCAAGGCAAACAGGAAGAGGCAAACCAAACACCCAGGCCCTGAGAACTTCCCGCCAGAGCTCCCCTCAGCTGCTGGGTTGGTTTGCAGTAGTGACAGGCATGCTGACAGGCTTCAGTGGTTGCTGTAAACGCAGAGCATTCTTGATGGGAATGAAAAGAGGAAAGGAAAGTGCTAGTTCCTCTTTAGCAAGCTATCTGGGAGGCAGTTGCTCATTCAAAGGAGTAATGGTTTCTAGAACCACCCACCATCGGTCTAAGCACTGCCATCTGTTAAAGAAGCCCAATGCTAAGACATAAGCTTGGAAGACGTAGGAATTCCTTAAGAATAAGAGGCAAAAGAAGCATGCCCATAAAATCCTGGGAAATGGTCATACTTTAAAGTCAATTGGCAACACACACGACTTTAGTGCCAATAAAACTATCATCATTAGAACTTGAAAAGTTGACAGGTTGGATTGAAAAAGCCCTCAGGTTTGGAATAGCTGATATGAGTGGACAGAGATTTCAGGAACTATCCTGGGATGACACTCTCAGGCTCAGGTTTCATTTTGCCATATTTGGAAACACCTAGAACTGCAGTTCATGGCCACCTCTGAGCTAAATTGTTATTCTGCTGCTTCACAAATCAGCTGCAGGTCTGAGAAGAGAAGAGGATGAATGTTGCAACTGCAAAGCAATTTTGGTATTCGTCTTAATTCTCTCAATAGTCTACTGAATTAAGCGTCACTGTCATTATTTTACAAATGTGAGTCCCAGGTTGACTTTGCCACTGTCATGGGGCCAGTCAGGATGAAGTCCCTCTCCTGGTAAATCCTCTCATCTCCCCTCTGTGCCATGGGGAATACACATTAGGAGACACTGAAGAAAGGATGCTTAACGGCAGACTGATTACTCAATGCAGAGAAACAATTTCTTTGGGGCCAGAGTGAGTAGTCACATGGGAAAGGTCTCCCCTTGGACACAGCAGAAAGTGTGAGTCCACAGCTTTCTCAGAACCAAAGAGATAGAGAGCCAAAGCCCCTCACCTTTCAAATAGGGACTACACAGAAAAAAAAAAAGTACTACTTGGCTGACAGTGATATTAATGTATGTTTTCCCATTTCTCTCACTCCTCTGACAAGATGTAGTGTCACAGAGAACCAAATTAACACACCGGGAGGCTTTGTCATTAAAGAAATACAAGCTCGCTTTGATTATTGCTGGCAAGAGAGCCGAGTGTGCGGTACAAGCTGCAATCCTATTCTCTAAACTAATATTCTTGCAGACAGCAGAGCTCTGTCTCAGAGTGTCTTGAATTGGGAGACGGGGGTGTAATTTTTCAAATCTAGAGGGACAAAATGATTTCAGAGCTAGGTACTTAAAGGTATAGCCAGCCATAGATCGCAATGAACACAGCTGTCAATGTAGCCATAATCATAAAAAAAAGGAAGCATGAGAGAGGAGGAAGAAAATCACAAGTGTTTCTAGCTATATTTGTATGAACAGAATATGTCATTTGCGAGACTAAGTGAGAAAGAAACTTACATAAAAGGGAAAAAATAAGATTTATTTATCTGAAAGAAGTTATCGAGTATAATCAGGCAATTTACTGAAAGAACTTCAGGAATCTTAACTTTATTGTTGTAATTGCTGTTTGACTTTGCATTCGAAATAAGGTATTATTGTTCAAGGGTTTTTGTGGGGGGGATTTTAAGTTAACTTTTGTTTGTTGTTTTGTTATTTGCTTGGAATATGTTGATTATGAAAATATAGGTCCTGGACCAGGAATCAAAAATCGAGGTGCTACTGTGTACAGTTTCCTCACTTATTTGTTATCATTTGATAAATGATGCCATCCCTCGAAGCCCCGGTTTCCTCATCTGAAAATGGGAAGAAAAATACTATCTATTGTGACAGCCACACAAAGGGCTGTGAATACAAATGGGAGAACTGATGAGAAAGCACAATGGAAGTGTAAGACGGGGCTTTCCCAAGGCTGTGTCTCAGTAAGCCCAGGCTAGGGAAATCATGTTGACACCTAGCAGGGGGGAGGAGGGGTGGGAGGAGGGGATGTAAAAAACCTGTATATCCTTTCAGAAGTGGAACATAAATTTTGTTTTGCCACCAAAAAGAGGAGAATCACTGAACTCATCTGAAACCAGACTCACTACTATGTAGTTGAAGACGAGGTGACGTGAGCTGCACCTACATCACGCAATGTAAAATAAATGATTCATGTAATTGGTTCAACTGATTGTCTCACAAAGCAGTGTGATAATCAGTCTTTAAGGGAATAGGTAATTACACCCATCACAAAACAGTTTAGCTCCGAAAAATAATTTGAAAGGGTATAACCGAAAGTAGAGATTCGGAGGAAGCTTAATGTCCTGCAAATAAAACATTTTGGATGCCTTAGAGGAAAATAATGACCTCTTATGAAATGACCAAATGATGGAGGACAATGAATATAAGAACTACTCAATTCTGGACAGAGTAATGGTGATAAAAGTTAAGAATTAGTGAACCCTGCCCTGGCCAAGTGGCTCAATTGCTCAAAGCATTGCCCTGTACACCAGAAGGTCATGGGTTTGATTCCTGGTCAGGACACGTGCCTAGGTTGTGGGTCTGATCCCATCGAGGCACATACAGGAGGCAACAGATTGATGTTTCTTTTTCACATTGATGTCTCTCTCTCTCTCTCGGCCCAATAACATGTCCTCTAAAATCAATAATATGTCCTCAGGTAAGGATAAAAAGAGAATTAGCCCTGGCTGGAGTGCCTCAGTAGACTGAGGGCCAGCCTGCAAACCAAAAGGTCACTAGCTCAATTCCCAGTCAGAGCACATGCCTGGGTTTCGGGCCAGGTCCCCAGTAGGGGGCACTCAAGAGGCAACCACACCTTGATGTTTCTCTCCCTCCCTTCCCCTCTCTCTAAAAATAAATAAGTAAAATCTTAAAAAAAAAGAGAAGTGGTTTCTTAAAATAGTAAAATAATATGATATAAAAGGAATTAGTCAACTCCCATCAACTGGTAGAAATAGGTAAGTGAAGACAGCACCCAAATCCAAAGACTCAGATCCAAGGCCCAGGGTCAGTCTTGCAGAATGGGCAGAAGAACATCAGCCCTGCTAAGATGTTGGCCTAGGGAATAATCACACTGTTTACAAATGAGTAAAGGAAGTTTCAAAGGATTACATTTGTCTAAGGTCACAAGGACATCACAAAGAGAAAAAATTTTAAACAATTCTTATGACCATAGACTTCATCTGAGCTCTGTGGGAAAGGCTTACATTTATATTATTGCTCTGCTACAAAAACACAAATACTTTAAAAAGCAGCTATGAAAAGTATGCTAAAACAGCTAACAGTTTGGCTGTATTCTGTCAAACACCTAAGAAATGGAAACGTTAGCCATGTTATGTGAAAATGTTAGTCATCAAAATGGATTTCCTGGGCCTTTTGAACACATCCCACTGCCAGGTGAGCAGTAAAACGGGGACTTACGTCACTAAAGGAAGGAGCAAGGATGTGGGCAAACTAACCGCATCTACCCAGAACACTGGGCAAGAAAACGGGCCCAGTGAAATCTATTTTTCTCCTAAAATGGACTATACATTCTGGGCCCATAAACAGTATTCCTTGAACACATTTCTCTCAAAATGTATATTTCTCGGATTCTGCCAGCTCAAATAATATGTTTGTAATCTAAGTAATTCTAAAGTCATGTATAAAACTACAGCTTTATTCCTTTGTAACAGAAATTAGCCTAAACCTCAATTCCCACTTCCAATAATGATAGAAAACCGAGCAAATGAAGTTAAACCAGTCTCTTCTGTTCAGACACTCGCAGTCTCAGAGGAATTCTGTCTTCCCCTTTGCATTTGCTCTGAATTGAAGCTAAATTCATAGTGAGTGGAAATTTTGTATTTTGATGTTCAATGTATCAGTTTTTTTGTTTAGTGCTTTTGGTGTTATTTTAAAAAACAACAACAAAAAAAAAACTTTGTCTACCCCAAGGTCATGAACATAATATTCTGGGTTTTAGTATAATCCATGTTGAATTAATTTTTGCATGAGCTGTGAGATATAAGTCAGTGTTCATCCTTTTCCTACAAGTTTACCCAGTTGTTCTGACACGATCTGTTATAAAGACTTTCTACGTTCCCTACTAAATTACCTGGGCATCTTTGCCAAAAGTCAGTTGTATGTACATGGGTCTATGTCTAGATGCTGTATTCTATTTCTTTGATTTATGTGCCTGTTCTTGCACAATTATTACACTTTCTTAATTACAGCAGCTTGGTAGTAAGATATAAAGTCAGGCAAGTTAAATATTTCAACTTTGTTCTTATTTCCCAAGCTATCTGATGGGTATTCTATGCCTTTTTATTCCCATATAAATTTTAATCAACTCAATTTCTAAAATTGTTGTAAACAATTTTTTTAATCTAATGGGAATCTGTTGAATCCATATATTAGCTAGAGGAAATGGCTACAATTTTGACTCTTCCAATGCTTGATAAAGGCACATTTTGCCATTAATCTAGACCTTCTTTAATTCTCCTTAGGTGTGTCTCATGGGCTTTAGAGGTCCCAGATTTCTTTTATTAAATGTGATCCTAGGCATGTATTTATTTGCAAATATTTTACATACATATAAATACACACACATGCAGAATTATCCCAAACCTTTTGAGGGTATGTTGCTGATGTGATGCCCTTTTACCAATAAAGTCTTGATTCAGAATGCCTTTCCTAAAGCACAAATAGCCCATGCACTACTACCAAAATCATACAATTAATAACAATACAATATTAAACAAATTCTGCTGATTTTTCCAATTATGCCCTTTATGGTAAAATCAAATGTTGGATCAAGTGTTTTGTTCAGTGGTCTTTTCCTCTTTGGTCTCCTTTAATCTAGAACAGGGTTTACTGTTCTAAATTATGGAACTATGATTGTAGAAATGTGTATATGCACTGTCCAATACGGTAGCCTCTAGTCATGTGTAGATTTTGAACAGCTGAAATGTATGTAGAGTGAATGATAATTGATTATTTATTTAATTTAATTTCACTTAACTTTAAATTTCAATAGCTACATGTGACCGTGACTTCCATACTCAAAAATGAAAATTTCTAGGATGATTCCACAGTCTTAGAACACCCCTTAATCTAGGCTTGTTCAAAGTTTCTTCAGACCTGGATTCAGATTTTGAACTTTTGGCAGTAGAACTTCAGAAGTGAGGTTGTGTTCTCACTGCGCCCTATCAGAAAGTTGCAGATATTGATTTGTATCATTACCTGTGACATTAATTGTGATTATTTAGTTGATGTGGCCCCTTGCCAGATTTCTCCACTATTAATTACATAGAGAGTTTTTAAAGATAATACAAATAACCTTTTACTCATCAAATTGTGATACATTACTTTAGCATTTATTCATGATTCTTGTCTGACAATTATTACCATAATTAAAAAAAATAATTTTCCAAAAATTTCTCATTATCATCTGCTCAAAGGTTAGTACAATACAAGCTATTCCACTGTCACCAAAACCAGAACCCTGGATTACCTTTTTTTTTCAGTTCTTTTTAAATTAAACTTACCAGGTAGACATTGGTTAATAAAATTACATAGGTTTCAAGTGTACCATTCTAGGAAATCTCATCTGTGCATTGCACTGTATGATTACCATTTTAAACATTAATTCTCTTGGTCTAGAATGATTCCTAGAGAAAGAGATCAAATAGAATAGATTAAATGTGAATGTACATTAAGATACATAAATGGAATATATAACAGAACTCAAAGCTAATTTGGTAGCACTATAAAATGATAAAAATATTTTTTTTTACTATTTTGTTTTTATCATTATCTGTAGTCATTCTGCATTGAGTATACTCCCCGTGCACTTGTCATTTTAGTGTATAAGCATTTGACACATGACTCTCTTATTTATTTCTTAGAATAACCCAATAAGGTAAATGCTCATAACAATTTGGCAAATGAGAAATCTGAGCCTTAGAGAATTGGTTACGACTTGAATCATACATCTAAGTGGCAGAATCAGTATATAGAATTTAGGTCTCTCTGACCATGAAGGTAAGTGTGTGAATGCAAATTGTAACTGGTTTTACTGGGACTTTTCTGCTTTCTTCTAAAACTTGAGGTTGAAAGAACCAATGCTGATATTACTAGTGTATCCAGTTAATTAGTTCCAGGTCACCAAGCAAGTGTCTGCACTGGTAATCCATCTATGTGGACAGCATATTCAGAGATAGGACAAGAAGAAACCACAGGGAGGGGCAGATCTGAAGGAAAGGACCAGAAAACAGAAGGATTTAACTTAGGCATATAAATTAAATTATTTCAAGCAGACCCATCTCTTGAAGGATGAATTTCGAAAAACACAATGAGATTGTTGGCTTCTCCACTGGGGAAGACCATGCACAGCAAGGAGCACAAGATTAATTTCTACTCCTGTCATTCCTTAGGTATTTGCTTCTATAATTAGTTTAAGGATTGACACTGGCTGGATTATTAAGATAATTGAAGAAGGCAAAAATATATTTACCATAGATTTGGAAAGGACTTAGCCAACCCCTAATTTTATTCAAGAATCAATTATATAGTTGTAGGGTTGCAAATAATATAAATTATAGATCTTAGCACTAAGAGGCTTTCAGTTCAACAGAAATGACAGAGAAACATGAAATGCTTGCTGATGTTAAAGAACCTAAGTTACCAAGGTAAAAGTTATCACTCAGCAGTATACAGAAAGTTGAGTGTATTACATAAGAAGGGAGGGCTAGAAATGAAGACAAGGCAGATGCAATGTGGTCTATGGTTTCTGGGAATGCTTTACCATACAATGGCCTCATGGTGTTGAGTGTTGGACAGTTCACCAGTACAAGTCATCATTATGCCTAAAGCACAGATAAGATGAGGTATAACCCATATGCATTCCAGAAAGCTGTGCTGCCATGCATCCCTTTCTTTTCCAATCAAGAAATCATGCAAATGAATTACAAGAAAATATGAGATGTTTTTAGAGAGATAACCCTGAAATGCTTTATTATATATATTAAAAGGAGGAATCATCCATATGCTTAAGTATTTAACTCTTTTTAATGACCATGACACACCTCACATTTGTTCCATTATGGTCAAGAGCAGGTGGTCTAATGACCTCTAACAATTCTTCCACTTTGAGCATTCCTTCAGTTCTTGATCAAATGTTGATCACATGACTGTCTATATGAACATGAGAAGTAGTTTATATAGAGAATAATTGAAATAGCCTTCACACTTTTCAGAACTAAAGGCATTTAGAAGTACAAGAGTTTTTTGTATCAAAATGAGAACTGGAATCACCATCAATAGAGGCAACAAAAAGACTGTGTCAGGAAGTCACCTTTGGTGGAGAGATCCTCTAGGGCAAGAACCATCATAGCTCAGTGGAAGAGGGATCCCAGGCTGAGTTCAGTATCTCTGCACAACATGGCAACACTCAAAAAACTGATGTCATATGCTTCTAGAGCAGGGGTGTCAAATTCACTTTCACCGGGGGGCCACATCAGCCTTGCAGTTGCCTTCAAAGGGTCGAATGTAACTTTAGCATTGTATAAATGTAACTACTCATTAACTAGGAGCAAGGAGCTCGGTGCTGCCGCCAAATAGAAACAAGGTGCTAGGCCAGATGAAAAAAAGGCGGAGGGCCAGATTCGGCCCACAGGCCTTGTGTTTGCCACATGTGTTCGCCATGTGTGATCCAGACAAAGAGCTGAGCTATGGTGTTACCCATGAACAGTATGATGGTGATAGTGAGAGCCACAAGAAATACAGTTGGTAATGAAGAAGAATTAAGATATATATGACAAGGTCTGTCTGGAAAGTATCCAGCTGTGTAATATGAAAAATAGAGACATTTATTGAGGAAGATACAAGATACAAAAAAACATTGTGCATAGGGCAGTGACACCCCAGTTCCCTTCAAAGTAGGCACATTGAGACTTCACACAGTTCTCCCAATCACTGTCAGCTCCCCTGTCATATTTTCCTGAATCTCATTGATGGTCTGAAATCTTTTCCCTTTCAAAGGTGATTTTAGTTTTGGGAAAAGTTGGAAGTCACAGGGCACCAAATCTGAGCAGTAGGGGAACAGAGTCACCTGGGTGATGTGATGTTCTATCAAAAATCTCTGCTTGAGACATGATGCGTAAGTAGGCCCATTGTCATGATGAAGCTAACAATTTCCAGTTGTGCATAGCTGCATCCTTATGAATCATCCAAATAGTTTCCACAGAAGAATGTTCAAGCTTAATGCAAAATTTGATGCAAATTCATTGCTCTACTAGCTCAGTCATTTTGAATGCGAGGGCCACACAGTGCACACGCTTACTAAGAGGCGTCTACCACCCCCATTGACTAGTGCAGAGAAGTTGTCATTGTTCACACATGCTCATTCTAGTCTACTCGCCTTGGCTGCCAGGTTACATCAATATCATACAAACCATTCTTGTAATATCAGCAATGGCTGGACTTTTACCAGACAGACCTCATATAATCACAGAAAGGCTATGTTCTAACCAAATTCCAAATACAGAGTTCTGCAACCATGAATACTGAATTATTGATGAAAAAAGTAACAATTACATTAAGGAAACAGGACTTATCGAATATAATCAAGTCAATTAACCTCCTTCTCTTTGTTCCCCGCCTTACCCACAGCTGCTACCCAGTCTCTTTAAATCTGGCCCAGAACAGAAACTTTACTAATCACGGTTATATAATACAAATTGTTTACTAGTCTCTTCTAGGAACACAAGTCTCAATGCACTAATTAAGATGTCCGATCCCATGAAATTCCAACTGGCTTTAAAATACAATCTTCTCTTCCCCCCCAGCAGACAAGAAGCCTGAAGAAGGGGACGCAGGTGTGTTCAGTGTCTTGCCCTTTCCAAGGAGTCTCCTTAAATTCCTTTCTTTCTGGTTCAAAGTAAAGGACTGGCACACCAATAGGTCTCTCAAAACCTTTACCCATGAATGATAAACCCTTTTACAATCTTATTGGAAGAGAATTAAAATTGTCTAGTTAATTGGTTTTTATTTGATAATTCATTTGACAATATTTCCTCTATTACTTAACTAATGTCTATTGAACATTTGTTATGCACATGTTACTGGCCTAAATAAAGTATCCAAGAAGCATGAGGCACAGTTCTTATTCTTTCTGGGATAGGTGTCATAAAATAGGCACCAAAAAACCTCACATGAGGAGGAGATCCTTGTTAGCCGGAATAGTCAGGGAAGGTTTTATAAAGAGCATAATATATGTGTTATGACTTAAGGGAGACATTGATTTCTAACAGGTAGAAGTAAGGAGACAATGACTTCACAGCTACGGAACTGAGCTGTAATCAGATGGTTGAAATGTAAAAAAGCTGACAAATCAGGAAAAAAAAAAAGCTTTTTCTTTACCTTCCTGTGTGGGGTATATTTAATTTAGCACATTGTACTATTTGCCTGCCTCACTCACCACATCTGTAAGTTGTGAGAAGAAAGCAACTGCAGCAGTAGAGCCCTGCCTGTGGGGTGATCCAGCACTAGAACTCACTGCCTCGGAGAAAGACATGTCCTCCCTCGCTCCTGGCAACCAGACTACAGACACTTCACTGAAACTCAATCATTTGGATATTCCCCCTGACACTTTAATTGGGAGAAAATAAAGTGAAGACGCAGGAAGCAAACTGGAAAGCTTTCTAACAGTGGTGACTGTGCATCTCCTGCCAACACAGTCAGTGGCAACTTCTATTGCCCAGGCCTGGTATTGGAGATCAGATTCTTTCTGTGGCATCTCCTTGGGTGTAATCCTGGTAAATCTGCCTTCTTCAGTTTTTGCCCATTTTCTGAGGTTTGTTCTTGAGCCTTTTCAATTATTCCTGGTGTTAGCCATTATCCTTCCAATAAAACTCCTTTTCTGCCTAATTTCCCCAAGCTTTGTCTCTGTTGTTTGCAACCAAGGACCTTGACTAATAAATGTGTCTCTATTTCTTGTTGTCTCTTGCTCACAAAAGCAGCACTTGTTTGTTGAACTGGATTGAATTGGAGGGTCTACTGCCAGATTCTGAATGGCTTTAAGTTGATTCTCTTGTACTTCATTATTTTATGTAACGGACCATTATGGTTTTTTGTTTTCAATATACCCTCTCTTGCAATCTTACCTATTTTTAAGGTGTCAGCAAACATCCCCAAACAAATAAAGCCCCAGTCTCTAGCTCCACTTCACTCATCCTCATAAGCTTTCTCTTTACATTTTCAATTGTTCAGAGGCTGTATTCATCTGGGTTCACTGCCGTTCTTCAAGCTTATAAATTTGAAAGTTTAGCTTATATCCCAAATCAGCTCTTTTGCTTGACTGTACTAGTTTTCCTAACTTTATTACACTTTTCTTTGTGACTCAGGTCCATTAAGCCTAGCAATCACCTCTGACTTCTTTTTCTCCTGATAAACCATCACCAAGTCCACCTAAACTATATTTCAGGAACTGATCAGTGAGTACTTGCGCTGGACTCTTAGGCCCTCTTGAACTGCCAGGTCTTTATACTATTCTTGGAATTAGTCTGTTTATGCCATCTATCCAAAGGGAAGGCCTATAGTGATGAGGATGGAAAAAAATAATTAGAAAGAAATTGAAGCTAATGTTACAGACATACCTATAAGGACTGGGACTGACCATGAGAATGGGTAACAAACTTCACAGATCGCTTTAAGAAGTAGTAATGGTGGTGGATACAGGATGATAAAATATTATAAGGGGATGGTATGAAAGTTGGGGTGGAAGTGCAGAGGATTTCTTGAGAATATGAAAAGAAGGCAATACCAGCAAGGGGAAGTAGGAGTAGAAGGAAGTTATACACATGTAGTGATTATAAAACATGAGAACTGGGGCCAGACTGCCCAGATTTGAATCCCAGGATGGCAACCCCACCAGCTCCCTGACCTCAGGTACACAGAGATTGCATCTTTGTCCCTCACTTTCTTCATCTCTAAAATAAAGATGATAATACATACCTCAGGGGTTATTGTGAGGGCTGAATGAGTTTGAACATATATATAGCACTTTCAAGAGTGTCAATAAAATAGTAAGATATCAGTAAACATTAGTTCAAAAGGGTAATTTCTTTTCTTCATATTATGAAGGACAAAAGTACATTTTCAGACACGCAAATTAAAAAGGTAAGGTAAAAAATGAAAAAGAGAGAAGAAAAATTGGCAGAACTAGAGCTGTGAGGCAGGGAGAAGATGGCAGAGCAGCTAAGATGGATAAGGGTGGCTTTACACATGGAGATGGAACCTTCTATTTAAGAATCAGAGGAAGAGAAAAGCAGCTCAGAGAATATATTCATAGCTCTAGGGTGAAAAGGAGAATGTGATGAACAGGTTGAACTGAACAATCCATATGTTGTTCTGTACCAGCAGACAGAGTAGGGACTGTCTATGGTCTGAACAGAAGATAGAAGACTTTTGCAGTCTTCACCGGGATTCTTAATAATCACTTGGTCTCAGCCCAAGTTGGAGAAACATAGCTGGTGACCTCACTCCTGGACCACCCATCTTTTCCACATTAGGTATTCCCGTGTCCCTGAAGCAATAAGTATACCAATTCATCAGGCACAACTACTAAGTAACACCTCCATTTTATCAAATGTAGTCAACAGAGTAAGGGGTGCATTCTGGACATGCATTTATTTACACAGCCCTGTGTTTTGGAGAAGGCTTCCTGAAATGTTTGTTTCAAATCCATGAGCCTTCCCCCAACACAGTTTGGAAACATTTACGCATCCCATACAGGTATGTGAATTGAAGAATTACATCACATTACACACAGATGTACACTTTGTCTTCTCTGGGGCTGTCTCTAATTCCACCCTTTCCTCCAGGGAACCCTGCCAAGGAACTTCTAAGATGCAGACAGTCCATGGACTTTAAAAGTAGAGTACTGCTCCCTCTTATTGATTTCAAGCCCACACAAGCTAGACTCCAGCCAAATGTAGGTCCCAGGGCCCATTTCATCCACATGTCAGTGTCTCAGAGGCCAATAGCCACCACGCATTTGTCTCTAGAGAGTAGCTGCTGAGGTGGTGGTGCCACTCAGTGGGAATCAGAGAACAATAAAAACAATGCCTTTGAAGTGAGAAAACTGATGACCCCTAAGAAAGCCTTGACAGCTACCAAGTTCATTTCCTTCTAACGATAATCCAGCTGGCTGAGATAGGTACTAGAAGCCCCATTTTATAAATGAGATAACTGAGGCCCAGGGGCACTTGACGAAGTCCACACATGGTATCCATCATGCTTTATGCCAGCCTCTGTACACTGGGTTTCTACATCTACACAGCATCACTAAGCAGGGAAATTCACTGCCTACTAAAATATCTTGTTGGCTATTCAAGCAGGGATTGTAACCTAATTATCTTTGTATTTTCAGCATCTAACCCAGTACCTGGCATGGGATACTCACCCAGTTAAATATCAAATATTTAAATACATCAAAACCAAATAGAAGGAAGCACTTTATTTTCTTCTTAGGGATGTCCTTGTTATTCTCACCTCTGCTGAAATGAATAGACTTGATTTCACTCTATTCTATAAACCCAAGGGCTACCAAGAGAAATATTGACCCAACAGTAATAATAGGTAACTTTATTTCAAAAATTTATTCATTCCCTGCCTAAGTCTACAGCTATTTCTCTAAGGACAGGTAAAATACACAGACTATATCCCCGTTTACAGATTTCTCCAAGAACAGGAATCATGTCATCTACTTTTCTCTGGATCCCCACACACTGCACAAACTTCTAAAATTATTTGGGACAAAATTAGTTCTGGCTGACTGTATTTCAAGCTCTGAACACTATTCCTTTCATGACATGGAACTCAACCAGATCATAAAACCATAATAAATAATTTTTAAGTAAAGGCCAGGTACATGATGTTGTAGTAGGTACTGTAGGAGATACAAGATTTTCAGGCAAAGAATTTTCTCTGTTAAATAAGCAATATTTACATATATAAGACATGGTGGGGGGAATGTACAGGTATGGCTTATAAAGGCTCCAGGAGTCCAGGAAAGAGAGTCACATGGTACAGTGGTCAGGGTCATGTGACCAGGGTCAGTGGTCAGGTACATTGAAAAAGTCATGGTGCTTGGGACTTGTCAAAAGGACATTACATCTAAGTCATTGCCCTGCCCTCGCATTCCTTATTAGCATCCTCATACATGACTGGGTGGATGTGATAAGCCCTGTCTGATGAAATAGTTTTTCAAGACATTAGCTCTATATCCAGATTTCTTCTTTGGCGTCAAATTTGGCGTTTTGTTTGCATGTTGATTTGTGAAAACCCTCCAAGAACAATACCAACTGAGTCCATAATCAAGATATAAAAGGAAAAGGAAATGCGTTGCTAAGGTTTGATTCTTAGCAGCACCAGGCCTGTCAAAGTGAGGTGGACGCCATGATCAGGGAGGCCACAGTGACAGAATGCCCAAACAAACCTGCTACACATCTACACGGAAACCCCACAAACCTCTGTTGTCCAGACACAGAAACTCCCACCCTCAAAGAATGCAAGCAAATAAATACTCCAGAGTCAACTTAAGTTTTCCATTCTCATGGGAGGCGAAAAACAATAATATCCACTAAAAAGCTTATGTTCCTCATTAGAAAATCTCTTTCCTCACCTGGGCCTGATTTACGTTTCCTTTCTCCCAGATGACTAAGGGTCCTGATTCAAAACTTTTTCCAAATTGCTGTGGCATCAATTATTTTTTTTTCTTATTCTTCCTCTATCTTTTTATTGGCTATCAGTTAACTCTAAGTTGGAAAAAAATATTTAGGTGCCCAGGTTGGAATTATTTTTAACAAATACAACCACACCGTAGACATTGATAATTCATCTAGAACTAACTACATTTAAAATCATTATTTGCAAATTCAGCAGTACCAGAATGGTAAGTAGGAAGGTTTGATTTCTCAGTGATTTAAGGTACTTAAAGAAAATGGACATTCGTGCATATGAAGCTGTGGATACTCTATCCTCTCTTAGTTCTCTCTGTCTTAAAAAATCAAAATTTACACTAAGTCCTCCATGTAACCCCAGAGCTGAAAAACAGAAGGAAATTCACTGCTAGGAGCATCTCACTCGCCTCCACCCAAGCTGAGTTCCCAAAGGCCAACACAAAAGGCATATTATATGTCTTCAGCTCCATGGCCCGAAGGTACCTGACTGGAACTGGGAGCCTGTCCAGTTCAGACAGAAGGAAAATATTACCCTTCTATTTAATAAGGCAGTGCTGAAGGATTAATCATTAAATAAACAGCAACAAGCCAGAAGGTTTGCAGGAGGGATAGAGTCCCACCCATGTTCTCAATTTTTCTGGGATTCAGGATGGAAATTATTACAGGGATAGTTTGGAAGCAGCTTCAGTAACAACCACCTTCCAGGGCAAGATGGAACAATGCGTGAAACCTCAGGCCTGACCCAGCCAAGAGGGAAGTTCATTCCCAGAGGCCTCCAGAGAGCACGGGTCCATTTTGTTTAACAGTTGGCATCCATGCATAAGATTAACAAAACCTGGAGAGTGTTTGCGGCCATGTCACATGTTGCTGTGTGACTTCAAGCAAGTCATTTAACCTTTCTGAGCCTTGGTTTCTCAATTTAAAGATCAATATGTTTCCTCTGTTAGCAGGTGTGCTGCAATTAGACACACCGAAAATAAAACTCCTCAGAATAGTCACTTGGGATGCTTAATTCTCTTCAGCTCTCCCTACTGTGAAGACAGACACCGATAAGAGCTGCCTCTCTCAAGAAAATATAAATGTGTTACTTTTGTTCTGTAATCTGAGCCAGGGGACCTGAGGCATTTGTCTGAACGAAACAGGGCATGTGCCTTCTCTTGGAGAGTAGATGAGGCATTACCTCATGAACAACCTGATCTGACCTTGGGATTGCAATATACATGGCACAACCCCATGTGGCTGTGTGGTGTTGATAAGATAGAGATATTTCATGAAATGTATTATCTGAAGGCTGATTCATTATCTTTAAAAGGGGGGCTTGGACAAGAGTCTTTATCTCTGATTGGATTTCATTTGTCTCCCGTTACAATGCATACCTATTAATTTATTCTGACAAAAAATATATACTGGACATCTAGAGTGTGCTGAGCTCAGTGCTCAATGCAAAATGGAAAGCAAGAAATTATATGACACAATCTCTGCATTTATACTATAAAGCATAGTTAAGGAAATAAAAAGAGAGCACAAATAAAATCTGTAAATCAAAGTATAAGACAGAATTGGAAGGCGGTCTGAGAGCTACAATGTCTGCAGTAGCTGAGGCATATGACCCTGTTTCTCTGAGTCTGTCTACAGTGGCTTGGGATGGGGTGGGGGACTGACCCCCATGGTGCTTCACTCCATGTCATGTTGGGGGCCAGGGTGCCACACAGCATCCCATAGGGTGTCGATGCAGGTGGTGAAACATGTGTGGATATGTATGAGATCCATTTCCTCGAGGACCTATTGGAAGGTGGAGTGGGACTAGAATCCCACACTCCAATACTGTACTCTTAATCCTGAGCCAGATGGAGAGGTACAACCAAGGGTCTTTGCTAGGAAGTACTCAAGGATGAGGGAGGCTAGTCACTGGTACTGAAGGTTTTTTAGGTCTCCTTTGTACAATCTCCACTGTTTGGTGTGTAACTGAATTGCTATGTCATGGTGAAAGATTTGGATACCTTTGACAGCCTTAAGCACACACACTTGTGATGAGATCATCCCTACATGGACCAGAAAAAGGTAGCTGAAGGAAGGGACAGGAGTCCACCTTCAGCGGGAAACTCTATATCAGGTTTATCACAGGAGTACTATAATCATCCCAAAGTCTTATATCATCACCCTATATCATAGCAGGGAGGACACAGCATAGCTGCTGCCTCACCAAGGTATGAAGGAAAAGAAAGAAAAAGAATACAACGAAGGGTCTAATCTCAAAAGACCGAAAAGAAAAAAGTTCAGTGGCCACCCTACCCCCTACCCAACGTCTATGTCTCAGACAAGTGCAGTCTCATTATTCCCATCTGGTGGCCTCTGGGGTCTACATTCCAATTATCTTTTGACTGCAATTTGTGAAAGCAAAGTACCATCCTGAACAGGATAGATGGGCGTGGGAGAGAAAACAGACATGGTTGGTTCTGGTCTCTTTATTTTCCACAATCACTGACAAAAAAATTAAGGAAGATTTTACATATATATTTTATGCTATATATACACACGACAGAATTTTATTATGTATGTACATAAACACACATAATATTATGTTGTATATAATATTTAAAATATTATATATGTATATTGTATTATATCTATTATAAAATTATATATATTTATATATATAACCAAAATCTGTCATGTGTGTATAGATCAAACTTCCTTAATTTATATATATACATATATACATATGTACATAGTGTATATGTACATATACATATGTACATATGTATATATGTATACACAAACATCAGAGAATTTGATGGTGTTAATTGAGTGAATGTAACACATGCTCAAAGGTATCCTAAAAGTGCAGTCTTGGCGTGGTCTGGAATCAACAGATAACGTTCCCTAGAGGAAAGGAGGACATAAGATGGAGTTTTGAGGAACAGAGAAGAGGAGAATGAACCGAGAGCACGTATGAGGACATTCTCTGTGAGGGGAAGAGTTTTGCAGTTTAAGCAAGTCTGTAAAGAGGAATGAGTCTCACATCAGGGAGGTGAGTCATAATCAAGATCTTCTCCTCTGTCCAGCCCTTCGGAGTACAGGGTCTGATTTTTGGACCCCTGCCTTCCCCTCTTGCTTTGACTCCTTCCCCTCTTGCTTTGCTCCTTCTCATTTCCATATTCATGTCACTTTGGCAGACTGGTTTCCCAGGACACTTAAGTCAGAAAGGCCCTTTTTCCTAGCATAACAGCCATCACAGACTCCTCCAATACTTGCCAATTTTTTGCCCTCTTTGCCATATGTTAAGTGTTAGCAGGTAAAGGTTCTGTCATGTCCACAGGTGTATAACTCAAACAGGGTCTAGCATAAAATGTTTTCAATTTATTGAATAAATGAGCACACAATTATCAGATTCTCAAGAATGAGATCTAGTCTGAAAGAAGTGACATTAGAAAGATAATGATAAAAAGAATGCGTTTTAAGTCCTAAGAACTCAGAGTGTGGTGGTGGAAGGGGAAATGCATGCAAATCATGAATTACAAGCTAATGTTATAGAGTTTAATAGATACACATGGTGCTATTGAAAGTACAAAAGGAGGCATCAACACTGCTGGAAGGTCAAGGTAGGCTTCACAGAGGAGGAGAGCTTTATGCTGAGTCTAAAGAGTAGGAGGAGTACTCACCGGTTAGCCAGCAGAGAGTAAAGCAAAGGATTTGAAATATGAGTAATGTAGTGAAGAGTAGATGAAATTAGATCTCAAAGATGCTTTGAATTTCAGTCTTTGTTTTATCTACAGAGAATCACAGCCAGAGCATATAGTCAATGAGTTGAAGTCTAAATTGCTTTAGCTCACAAGTTCCCAAAGGGTAAGGACCATGTCTTTGCTGTGTATTCTCAGAATTTCATGCCTCCTGCACTGTGGGTGTTCAATAAATATTTAATAATAATGAGTTGATTAATTGAAAGCATTCATGTTCCATATGCATGGGTAGAGACTCTTTTCGCTTTAATTACTATTGCTTTAATCATCATTAAACAGCACTTCTTAGATAGCAATTTGGTTCACTGTTAAACACACAATCTGCCTGAGTTTCTAGCCCTAAGGTAAATAGGAATAACAGAGAATAACCCACTTCTCATCACTGGTGAGCGCTTTTATGACACTGCCTGTATACAACAGAAGCACTTGGACGTGGGAGGACCCTTATTGAGAGACAGCACCTGAATAGGTGCTGTCTAAGATTGGGAAATATAGGGACTACCAGCAGGAATCAGGAATCAAGGGAGCAGTTTATCACATGGGGGAGACTGAAATGAAACCAGAAGGAGGCCTTCCAATAACGTGGCAAGAAGCAGGTGGACTCCTGGCTTGATAGTGTTTTCCAGGGAGTAGGCAATCCAGAGAGTGTGACAAGTGGTGAGTGTGTTCCAGACCAAATCAACACAGAGGTGCTGAGGTGAAGAGAAACGTACCTGGATGTCTGAGCTTCACTGGCAGCCACATTGTCTATGACTGCTTCAGGTTATGACAGGCCAGTCTCATTTCAGCTAAGCAAAATGTAAAAGCATTCGTGACTCAAGCCAGAAGAAGCCTGGGGAGCAGTCAACTAATGCTAATGCACAGGAGGTAGCATTGCATCTAAGCCAGGCTGATAACGGAACAGAGGCTGAGGAGAAGTTGAGAGATGGTGATGGGGGAAAGAGGAAACAGGAGCAGAAGTCTGAACACTTACGACACTCTCATAGGCACAAGAGGAAAAAGTATTTATGAAAGAAGGAAGATCCATTTTATTTTCCTCTGATACCACCCAGGGCCCAGTGTGGAGCAGGCAAGCACTATAGATCAGCCATGAGACTGGGGCTTTCAGGTAGTTATCCTGGACATTCTTAATTCACGTTAATATGTATCAAATAATTTTTTGTCTTCCACTCTTGCCACAGTAGATTCTGTTATGCACACAACATCCACGGTGTTATTTTTAAAATTCGATTCAGACTGTATCATTGTTTGGTGTAAAACTCCCAATGGCTTCCCACAGGATAGCTCTGTGATTATCGTAGTACAGGGCCCTCAACTCAAGAGCCTAGATGGGCCAAACTGTAGGAATCAAATAGACATGTGTTATGAGATTGGGCAGGCCTCTCAGACTTAGAGTTTACATGGCAAATTTAAAGAGTGCTGTTACTCCTTACCTTCAGCAATGTTTTGGCATGTGGAAATGTGAACCCATATTTGCTAGAACTTCTAGTTTTTTGGGTTTTTTTTTTTTCAACACAAACTGGATATCTAAATTTCCAAGTGAAATCTAATTTTAAATGTTGGATCAAGTTTATAAAATACAATTTATGCCAAGCAAAGTGTATCTGCATGACAGCACTGTCTACTAGCTGCCAATTTGCCCTCTCTGCTGTAGGACCGAGGCCAGTCTACAATCAGCATCAACTTGATTTCGTTATGGCTGGTAAAGGGGTTAAATTGTAGGAATTGTAATCAGTGTTGCGAAAAGCCAATGGCCAAGTGAAAGGGCTCAACTTCTATCTGGGAAATCTAAAGTATAGCATCAATGGCTGAGGATAAAAGATTAAAAGTCAGGGAAGTTGGAACCTGCACTGTGTCACAGCAACTAAGAGAGGTCCATAGAGATATTGATTCTTCAGTAACTTTCTAAAGCAACAAACCAATCTAATGAGGTTGCCTTGCCAGGACCTCACTTCAAGACTTAACATGTCTGGTCTCTAATCACTCAACTTTATGCTCAGTATTCACACAAAGAGGCAAATGAACTCAGAAGGAGTAAGAACATGTTATTAACCAAATTCTCAGAACAGTATCCCTCTCTTCAGAGGACTGAGTGAATATGTGAGTCACAGAAAAATGTCCTTACTGAGTGGGGTACTAAAGTATCCTTCCTGGTGACCATCCTCAGAGAGACATCTCTAGCACTGGGGATATAAGACATGGGCACTTAACACAGTTAGACAACAATACTAAAGAATATCTGAAGCCAATCCAGAGACAGGCATTTTCAATCAACAAGGAGGAAGCTGAAAAACTCAGAGAGCCAGAGAGCAGTCAAGTATAATCAGAAAAGTTTTAAAAGAGGAGACAGGACTTGAGCTAAATGCTGGATTGATACAGTTGTCACCGATTCATTAGCTTAACAAATGTTTGTGGAAGGCTGGATATGATTCTAGACACAATGATAGATACAATAGAGAAGAAAGCAATGCCCTCATAGAGTTCCTATTCCACTGTAGGAAAACCAGCAATAAATAAGTTGACAGATAATTTCAGACAGTTATTCATGTTACAAATAAAATAAAAGAGGGCAATAAATATCAGGGATTAGTGTGGTGTTGGAGGTTAGGTATTTGGGCTGAAGAGACATGGAAGGGAGCCAGGCAGGGTAAGGTCTCAAGGAAAATCATCTCAGGAAGAAAGAACGGTTGGTAAGGGGGGAATGATCTTAGTTCTGAAAAGGAGGTAAAAGGATGGTGGTGGTATGAGGTGAGATCAGAGAGGTAATGGAGCAGAGTCCTGCAGCCTCTAGGCGCATAGTAAGCATTTGGGTTTTGTTCTGTTTTTAATGTGCAGCCATTGGAGAACTTTAGGCAGAAAAGTGATATTAAAATGATTGTCTAACCACTATGCTGTACACCCCAAACTGATACAAAATAATATTCAGTGTAAACTGTAATTGAAAATAATAATTTAAAATTTTTTTTAAGTTTTATGATATAAACATATATTTTTAAAAATTACACTGGAAATTACATGGAAAGTTAACTTTAAGGACAAAGAACAGACATAGACAGACCTCCTAGAAGGTAAATGGAGTACATCAGGCAAGAGATTGAAGCGTCTCGAGCTGTCCTTTACCAGTGACGAGTTCCTGTACTAGTGCTGAGGCAGATAAATTAGATGGGGCTTGACACTGAGGATTTTGAATGCCAGCTTTAGGACCTAATTCAGTTCTTAAGGAGAACACTGAGGTGCCTGGCCACAGATTGGTGTGACATCAGAGCAATAAGTTATTTGCTTGCTTGTTTATTACCTACTTCTCTGCACTAAAACACAAACTGGGTGAGGAATTTTGTCTTGTTCTCCAGGACTCTTATCACCATCACTATCGTCACCACAAAACTCTAAGCAACTTGAAGGGAGACACCATGCTAGTTTGACTTTGAATACAGTTATTAGCACATAGTAGGCTCTCAATCAGTGATTAATAAACACAATAAATAAGTGAAAGAACCACATATCAGTGAAACAAATTGGGTTCAATGGGAAGTATTGGAAGTGCGACAGGCAGTGACATTGCTACAACAATACAGATTTAAAGAGTTAAGGGACTAAACTAAGGAAAGAAGAAATAAAATAGAGAATGAAACAATCTATATTTTGAAGAGAATCGATAGAACTTGGAGATAGTGCTGGCTCACTTATTATAAAGGAGAAAACTAAAGAAGTAAAAGACGACTACAATGGATATGGCAGATTTCCCAGGGCCTGAGCTAGGGTTTTGGCTATGGTATGGATTTGGCCAATTCAATGCATTTGCATGATATTTGAAAGCAGAGTTGAAGCAAAGGACATAAGGGCTGCCTGCTTTGCTATTTTGTGGGAAGCAGAGCCAGGGAGACATTTAGATTTTTTATGTCAATGTTGAGCAAAGGTCTCAGGATTGAGCCAATTCCTTCATGTGTGTCTAGATTAGGGAGCAGGGTTTGCACTTTGTTGATGCAGACTATAGCAGATTCAGTTGCAGTCCTAGGCTGATAACAGTAATGACTCCTGAATTATAGCTATTTGCTGGTCAGAGCCACTTCCAAGTCACGTTACATTCTGGATGGCAGTAGTCATGACACAATCTGGATGATGGTGGTATCTGCTACCATGAAGAATTTAGTACCTTTCTTGGTAGGCAGATACAGTATGGTGGCCTTGGACGCTATTGCTGAAACTTGACATGTATTTTGTTTTTTCAGCCCTCTGAGTGATTCTAAAAGCTATTCACTACCCTCATAATAAGCCCCTGTTGCTTAAATTAGCTAGAGTGAATTCTGTTTTCTGCAAATGAACTGTGAGAGATATAGTATCGGTAACTATTTCTGGATCTGAAATAGTTATCAGTACCATAGAACCTGAAGGAGTGAGACAATGGTGGAAACACTAGAAGAGAGGAAAAGTTGGGAAGCTAAGAAGAGAATAGACTGCAGGAAAAAGAGAAGACATTCTTGCCTGAGAGGAGTTGAAATAGGCAGTATGAGAGGAGGGAAGCAGGGCTGAGACAGGACAGAAAACTGCAGCACATCTACAAAGTCACAGGCATGTGACTTTTATTTACTTGTAAATAAATATACAGCCTGGCGACTGAGCACAGAAGCCGTGAGTAGGCAGCACCATCCAGTAGGGCTCTGGTTGCAGGGAACATCCTGCTAGGAGGTGACAGCTTCCAGCGGGGTCTCTGAAAGCAGACAGATTCACTGGAAATCATTCTCATAACTGTTTAGATAAATTCAAATGGTCTGTGTGTATGTATTGAACATTGTCACAAAGAGGAAACATGGGCTTGAGCCATTAAACACAATGCTTGCAGGCCTGGGCCCCAGTGCCAGCCTCATGTAGCAGGCATGTGTAGAAACACACACTAAGAACCAACAAAACACAGGGCATCCTGGAGGCTGCTGTTGAACAATAGAAGGACAAAAATGCCTTCCCGAGAGAACGTGAATGGTCTAGGAAAAAATCCCATAGAGGGAGCTACTGGAAACTCTATGTCCAGTGGAACATCAGCATAATTCACAGTTATGGAACTATTCATTTTAGCAGCATTCTGGGTTTCCAGGCTGCTCCTACCAACTTCAGGCCAAGGATTAGATGGGGAAGAGGATGATGGATGTGGAGTAGAGGGAGGGGAGAGATGGACATGGCCAAGAATCTGTAGATGTGTTCTGCAAATATTTACAATGTTTTCATTTTATTCATTTGTCCTTTTCCTGTATTTTCACCCAGATCCATTTGGCAAAACACTTCAGAGTTATATGTTACATACTCAGAGCCTTTCATACTATTATTTTTAAAAGTATGCATTGGTGATCATTATCTTGATAATGTATACAATTTGTGTCTCTTCTCCTACACCTGTGCCCATCCTCTCTCTTTACTGATTTGTAAAGAACATCTTTTGTCTTTTATTTAAAGAAAACATACAAACATCACAGAGCTTAACACTCAGGCATCATTCTCATATGGAAAATTATTTAAATGATCCATTCAGACAAGCTCACTGTGGCGATCATACCACCTTTATAAATTGTATTGTAAAGAGAAAACACATGCCGCTCTAGTTAATATTCTCCCTTTCAATGACAAAATCTACAGGCTACAGTTTACTCTCAGGCGGTCAGGCTGTGAAAGCACTGGGTGGATTGATTTCACTTGACCTTTCTAAAGTTAGAGTCTCTGGCATGTTGGGGCTACAGGGACTTCTAAGTAGGGAAATACTACGATGCTCTAAAAATTAGGGGAAAAGGAGAGATTCACTCGTATAGCTTTGAGATGTATGCTAGCTTTAACACCCGATAGTACTAATTAAATTTTTCAGTCTGGAGTTATGAGAGCCAGCCTAAACATGAGCTTTAGCTGAAGCCCTTCACAGTGTGCATCACAGCAACCTACACTACATGGTACTGGTCACCTTCTTATCACAGAAGTGGTGGAAGGGACAATAAATGCTTAATAAGGTGTTAATGATCCAGACCTCCACATTTCCTATTTATTGGTGTGGTTCCCCCACCATCAGCGGGTTCATGAAGTGGCTCTTATCTTTCAAAATAACCAGTGGTGGCAAAGGAAGTGTGCTGTGAGCGAGCTGGTTCACGTCTCAGTGGAGGGTGCATGTCTCAAAAGAATCCAAGATACTCTTCCGTCTGAACTACAGCGGCCATAGCAAAGCTAGACTTTGGGAGTTTAAGCATCTCTGCAAATCTACTTCTTGCATAGATAGTGATAATGATGGTAGTGTTAATGGGTTGAATTGTGTTCCCCCCAAATTTACATGGTACCAAATTTACAATTTACCTAAGACAAGGTCATGTGGCAGTAGGGTGGGGCCCTCATCCTATGTGACTGACAGCCAGATAAAAATGGGAAAATCTGAGCACAGGAATACACAGACACATGGAGAAGCCCATGTGAAGATGAAGGCAGGGCTCTATCCTATCTATTGGTAACAGCAGGCCACAGCTAAAGGTCAATGACGGGAGTGATTGCTTCACTACAAACTAAACGTCAGAAAACACTCCTGCTCCCCCAATCTTCCTCAGAAAACACTAATGGTTTTGTCACCCTGACATTTATCTAATCTTTCAAAAAACATTTTAGCCCTGGCTGGTATGGCTCAGTGGATTGAGTGCCAGCCTGTGAACCAAAGGGTTGCTGATTCGATTCCCAGTCAGGGCATAGTCCTGGGTTGGAGGCCAGGTCCCCAGTAGGAGGCACATGAGAGACAACCACACACTGATGATTTCTCTCCCTCTCTGTCTCCCCCTCTTCCCTTCTCTCTAAAAATAAACAAATAAATACAATAGTTTAAAAATATTTTATATTTTTCTCACATATCCTCCCTGGGAATAAGAAGTGAATTTACCTCTCACTATTTTAAGTGGAATGACCACTGAATCATCCTAAACTTGCCTCTTTCTGTCTGACCATCTCAAAGCAATACCTCTAGTTCTTATATTTCAGATATGGCAGAAGTCCTTCTCTATCCTCTGCATGAGTCTGTGATTCATATCGTTGCTCTATTAAACTACTGTTCAACCCCACGTCACCTAGACTCTCTTTTCTGTGGGCTCCTTAATTCACCTAACAAGTAGTATTGAGCACTTTCCTTATGCAAGTCCCTGTTCAAGCACTGGTGACACAGAAATAAATAAAGCTCTGTTCACATCCTCAAGTAGCTCATTCTGTAGAGGCAGAATTACAATTACAATAGAATGCGAGGATGAGTTGGACTGAACCCAGCCTATCAGGATGTAATCTGGACCATTGGAGAATAAGCAGAGCATGTGGGTCTTGTTCAAAAGAGGGCCATGTGTTGACCAGAGTATTTGCAAATAGCAGAGGTGAATTCCAGCTACTTCAGCATAAGGAGAGAGGGGTTACATTATTTGAGTGGCTTTTAGAAACCTCAAGAGGTCAAAACAGCCCTCAGAAAGCTAGAAGCAAAGTCTGTTCCCAGGATCTGAAGAGTAGGAATTGTTATCAGCATTACTGGCTCTAATCATTTCTGGTCCTCTCATCATTACACTTTAACACAAAGATACCAAAAAGAGAGAGAGAGGGTCTTGCTTGCTGGACCTCAGTTTTATGCCCACCTCTTTCTCAGGGAGACCAGATCACCTTACAGACAGCCTGTTCAGACTGCCTCCATCAGGCAGTAAGCAGATCCTCCAAATAAAACATCAGGGTGCTGACAGTGAAGCCAGACAAAGCAAATAAGAGATATCTAGAAGAGAAACAAGAATAGGCTGGGAGGTTGGAGAAGACTCCTCGGAGGAAATGAACAATAGCAAAAATTTTAAAGAAAAGTTAGGCGTTAGTGTGGTGCGTGTAAGAGAAAGGGAGAGAGGCAGGTGCACTGGGCATTTGAACAGCAGGGCAAAGCACAGAGCCGGCCTCAAGGAGGATAAGTAGGGTCACTGCATGGAGTGGCAGCAAAGGAAGGAAGGTGTAGTCATGCCACCGCAATAGTGTAGGGAAGAAGATGAGGGGAACCCACATGAAAAACTGGCTATTGGATTCGGTGTGGCAGCAATGTTCAGGGACACAAGAAATAAGGCAGGAGGGATGATAAGTGTAAAATGATGCCCAGTGCCAAACACGTGATCAAGACTTAATAAATATCAGTTCCATTGTAATCATTCTATGATTATAATCATAGAATGGGAATTATCAGCCCCTTCCTCACAGGCCTGGCCGAGAACTTGGTGAGGTAAAAAGTGTGAAGTGGATGGCATGTAGTTGGTGTGTTTCTCATTTATTTCCCACTTCCATCCCCATTCTTGCATGGGGATTAAAAATAGTACATGACCTAAGGTGATTGGGCTGAGCATAGAAAGAGGCAATTGGAAAAGAGGAACCAAGGTAAATAGTTAGCCATGAGGTATGAGAAAAAGAAGGCATCTAAAGCCCCTGCCAGGTTTCTGATGTGGGAGTTTGAGTAGACACTGCCATCATTCACCAAGATAGGAAAGGAACTGTGCTTGGTCTGGTGTACTTTGGGGTAAACGATGTCAGCCATGGCTTGGTATGGGTTTGGGTGGCAGGGAACCTCCTCAGGTGGCAGTCCTGGCCAGCACTGGCCTCACCACCCCTTGTGTGGAAAGTGAATGGCCAAGACTAAGGCATGGAGCTCCAAACTCACAATGAGGTACCACGTCATATGACCTGCTCTCGTATAAGCCCTGCTTAAGCTTATCCCCTTAGCTTTCCCTGCACCGTACTCCCGAAGGCAAGCCATCTCCCTATAATTTAAACATCTGTGGAAATCTCCCCTCTGATGATGCCTCTAGTAAATAAACTCTTTCCAAATGGAAAACAGGAAGAGGAAATTTTTTCAAAAACCCTCAGAGACCTGTTAATATCTGAAAAGCATTTCCCCCTGAACACCTGGGATGTCTGGGACATGAGTAGTTTCCAGGTTCCTCAAAACAAGTCAGGAGGACCTGAGTCTTTCCATGGCCTGCAGAGCCATGTCCAGTCTCAACGCTAGACACAGCGATGAATCATAAAGAGTGGAGGGGAGTCAGATTGGAACTGTTACTAAGTCCCGGGAGTAATTTTTTTTCTTACTTAGGATGTGTTTCAGATCTTATAACATCTGCCTGTTTAAATTTCAGCTGGGGAATTTTTTTTTTTTCTGGTTAAAAGATTTCCTGATTTCTTATAACAGTAACTGACGTTTCCCTGTGCATTCTCTTTTCCTGGCTAGCTTTACATTTTGTTAATCTCCTAATAACCTTGTGGCACATGTTTTATCTTCTTCATTTGAAACTAGATATCAGAGGCTTGTGATTTACCTAAGGACACAGGATGACTGCACAGGTGATAAGAAATTAGGCACTGGGTCTCTTGATTCCAAGTGCAGTCTCCTTTCCATGGCTCTCTCCCATGTGTTTGGTTGGAGCCTTCCCTTCTCAAAGAACAGACCCTCATCAGAGCACACGCCCTGCTAACAAGCACTGCAATCAGTGAGAAGGCTCCCCACATCCACCTGCTCACTCATCTAGAGAATACTGTATACTGAGCGGCTCAGGCAGCACTGATTACAAAGGTCAGTAGTCGACACATGGCTGGAAAGCTTTGCAGAGTAATAATGAGGTGCAGCCTCTTTCCTTCCTCTTAGGACTTGGTGATTTGACCAGGGTAACATGTTCAAGGGCGAGAGTTGACCTCCTGGAGGACTATGGCTTTGTGTTCATGATATTCATCTTTCAGAAATATCTGTGACCCAGAGAGATAACAAGTGATGAAATTAGAGAGGCTTTGCATTAGAAGATTCCAGAGAGAGAAAGAAAAAAGGAAGCTAATCACTTCAATTTATAAACAAGGAAACTTGGCCTTAGGAAAATGAAGTCATTTGCCTTAAGTCACAGAGCTGACCGGAGGCAGCTTTCGTAGTAGAATGCAAGTTTCTTAACTCCCTGTCTAATGGTATTTCCTCACATTGTACAGAATATGGCTACAAAGGATATACCAAAGTAACTGCATTTGTTACTCACTAGCCATGTAAACTTAGGTTTAACACATTGGAAACAGCCCTCAAGTCACCACTCCAAAGCTGGTCTGAGCGCCTAAGATCCTGAGATCCTGAGTTCTCAGTCAAAGCCATGCCAGTGACTCACGTTTCAATGTCGACCCTCCTGGGCACATCATCGTATTTGTAGGAGTTTATGCCAAATAAACAGGTAGATGGGCTCCATGCAAACCATAAACCAGAAAGCCTACTTCTGCGTCTTGTCTGGGGCCTCTGAGAACAGTTGCTTACCATAACTGATTCATACAGATAGAAATATGTCCCTTCTACTTGCCTGTGCCTGACTTAGAAAAAAGTATGAGTATGCAGTTCCCTATCATTACGTAGCTCAAGGAATAGGCACACTTGCCCCGAAACATCTTCACCAGTGTCACATCACAGTGTCTACAGTTTCAAATAAGCTTTGTGATTCCTTTGATTCTTCCAGTCCCTTGTCTTTTATGAACTACCTGATGGACTGTCAATTCTCTGGGAAGGGAAAGGAGATGCAGAGGCTAAAGGGTAGATAGCGGTGGAAAGAGACATAGAGAACCGCCAGAAACCACATTCACATGCTTCATCTGTCATTAACTTTTATTGAACACTTAATGTCTACCAGGCACCAAGCTAGGTGCGGGAGAAACAAAAATGAATAAGCCATGATCTCTGTTCGTAAGTCCAAGGAAAGAGGTGTGAACAACCATAACACTCTGCAGTAAAGTATTAGAATGGTTATGTGTTCATAGTGCTACTCTGAGAAAACAGATGAGGGCCACCTAACAAGGCCCAGAAGACTTTGTACTGCTGAGGAATTGATGCTCAGGCTGAGTTTTTACAGATGAGGAGCTTACCCTGAAACAAGACCAAGAGGGGATTTGAGGCTGAAGGAATAACATTATAAGGCACAGAGGCAAAATAGACGCTTTAAGAACAGCAAGCAATTCTGAATAGATATAATGGTGACATCACAGACACCTGAGCTTTCCCTGGAATGAGGGGAGTCCTGGGGCAGAAGACCTTTAGTGATAAAACCAGGAAAGATCCAGGTAAACCAAACTGAGCTGACCACCCTCCAGATGGTCGTGGGGGAGGGGGAGATGTTAACATTTAGAGGAAACTAGTAAATCAAATTGCATAGAAGGAGCACTGAATGGGGAGCTAGAAGTCCTGAGATCAAACTTGGCTTTGTGAACACTAGAAGCCTTTCTGGACTCAGTTTGCCAATTCGTACTATGGCAAAGGAGCTCTGATACATGCTCTGGTTCAAAACTCCATCGTTCCAAACGGAGTTACCGAAAGAGTAAAGTTAGGGAGAATCGCCTGCCTAAACAACAAAGCCTCATTCAAAATTAGCCTCTGCCAGGCATTGGTTTGTGGCTGGGCATCAAAGTGATTAAAAAAGCCATCAGTCCCTGTTCGTCATGATTATATAGACGTATATTAAATTGTAATGATGTAGACATGCCTATCAGTTGCACTGTGGCTTGTCACAGACTTCCTTATGCACTTGTTCATTTTTCCACTGAACCAAGGGACTGTAACAATACATTTGTTAATTAGTAAAGAGGAAAGAAATGACTGCAGTACCTGAGATATAACCTCATTTAGATGATTAGGTGACTTAGGTTATTACCTCATAGAATGCCTCCACTTTATCAGGCTTTGAAAATATTGTGCTTTTTACAAATCGAAGGTGTGTGGCAACACTGCATAAGCAAGTCTATCGGCACCATTTTCCAACAGCATTTGGTCACTTGGTGTCTCTTCGGTAATTCTTGCAATATTTCAAACTTTTTCATTGCGACTATATTTGTTGTAATGATCTGTGACCAGTGTACTGTAATTGTCTTAGGGTGCCTCAAATCATGCCGCTATAAGATAGCAACCCTAACTGATAAGTGGTGTGTGTGTTCGCACTGCTTCACCAGCTGGTGGTGCTTTGTTCATCCTCGATATCGCCTTGGGTCTCCTTACTCCTTGAGTCCCAACAATATTGAAATTAGGCCAATTAATAGCCCTGCAATGGCCTCTATGTGTTAATGTGAAGTGAAGAGTTACCTCCCTAACTGGTGCAGCTCAGTTGGTTGGAGCATCATCCCATAAACCAAAAGGTCCCTGGTTCGATTTCCCACCAGGGCACATGCCTAGGTTGTGGGTTCGGTCCCCAGTCATACAAGGTGCATATAAGAGGCAACTGATAGATGTTTCTCTCTCACATTGCTGTTTCTCTCCCTCTCTCCCACTCTCTCTAAAAATCAATAAGCACGTCCTCTGTGAGGACAAAGAAAGAAAAGAAAAAGGAAAGGAAGGAAGAGTTGCCTGTCTACTTCTGGTGAAAATGCTGTGGAGATTGTGAGAATGACAAAAAAAGATTTACAATATGATATAAGCTTAGTTGCAAAAGCAGTGGCAGAGTTTGAGAGGGTTAACTCCAATTTTGAAAGATGCTGCGGTCCGGCCGCAACAGAGTCCAGGGGTATTGTGGGTAAAATGCAGTCAAACAGCAACACATGCTACAGACAAATCATTCATGAAAGGAAGAGTCAATTGCAGAGGCCAGCTTCACTGTGGTCTTATTTTAATGAATCACCACAGCCATGCTCCTCTTCAGCAATCACTGCCCTGATAGTCAGCAGTCAACACAGAAGCAAGACCCTCCACCAGCAAGAAGCCTGACCCGCTGAAGGCTCGGGTGATAGGTAACATTTTTTTCATAAGGAAGTATTTTTAATTAAGCTATATACATTGTTCTTTTAGACATAATGCCATTGCACACCTAATGGACTACAGTATAAAGTGTGCACATAACTTCCACATGCACTGGGAAACCAAAAATACTGTGTGACTTGCTCTTCTGTGATACTCTCTTTATTGAAGGGCCCTGGAACCAAACCCGTGAAATCTCCAAGATGAGCCTGTGCTAAACTAGACCGAAGCTAGAATTACTTTTGTACTTTTCCCAGACCAATGCTAGAATTACTAAACAAGCTCAGGACTCCCAATTAAGTTGTACAGAACCTCTATCCACATTAGCACTAAAATTCCAAGAATGACTTATGTCTACACCGCACCTTGACTATCTACCACACATAAAGAGACCAAGTTCCGTCAGAGAAGAATAAAAGCCGTGAATGTTTGGGTGAGTTAGAAGACATGTGGAGTAAAATCACATGAGCTCAATAATCAGGGGGCTGGCAGACCAAATGCAGTGCTTCGGGATCTTTTCCAAACCATCTTCTTCTATGTGAATATTATGAATCCAAAACATAATGTAAGCTACTAAACTGCATTTTCCATTTTCTGGATTTTTAAGTTTCTCATATACTTCCACAGATGGGAGATTAGCCCAGCAATCCTTGCACAAGTTCTAAAAAATAATCAGTTCCATTTCCAACCCCAGTGATTGTTCTCAGCTTCACAGCTTGTAGCCTCTGCCAGGAAACGAAGCAAACGTTCCCTCTTTCAAAGCAGGTGCAGCAGCCTGACAATAATCCAATAAAAAACCTATTAGCTGGGTCTCCATGACACTCCCGGTATCCATGGGACCCACAATATCTTTAATGCAGATAATAAATCCAGACCATTTCCTCCCGCAATTGCTCCCAATATGGCTCCACTCCTATGACTGTTCCACTAACCTTTTGTTGCTACATTTTCTCATGAATGCTGAATCACTCTCTAATCTTTGCCATGAAACACGTGTGGTCCCACTCAGTGAAACAGATCAATCCGCTTACGTTAGCCAACTGCAATTGCCTACTGGGCCATATCTGTAGATTGCAAACAGCAGGCTTAATACTGACCAAGTTGTAAATTATCAGTCATGGTGTGGTGGTTAAGTGATGATGAGTAAAGCGAGAAGACAAGAGAGGGTTCATGACCAGTGGAGTCACCACATGTATCTCCGGAGTAATCCTGGACACGTGAGCTCCACGGCAGATCAGAATGTTAAATAAAACCTCAAGAAAGAGATGTCCTAGTCCATACCACAGATTTATTTTCCTTCAATAACGCTGCTATCATATCTCATCTCAATTCAGGAAATCTTTTATTGCAGCCTATACTAAAGATCAAACCTTTCCTCTACCTGCATTCAAGAGTTTCATCAATAGGCACCCTCTACCCATCGACCCCATCTATTATTGTTTCCATATTAAGACTGATTAAAGAGGCACAATGTCTCACTGTTTAAGATAAATGATGCTCACTGTCTCATCCCGCCACTTGTTGGACCGTAATCTCCAGAGAAGCAGAAGCTAAGTTTGTATTGCTTTGATAACTCTTATATTCCCAGCACTTAGCACAGTACCTGCTACTTAGAAAACACTAATTGAAACAATAAAATGATGGGCTTGTGTGGGGTTTGCTTAAAAATGAATTTTCTTTGCCTGCTGCATATTGATTTTGCTAATCCTTAGAACCCTGCTTAAATCCTGACCCTTTCTGGAAGATTTTTCTAGGCTACCCTTGAATGCAGTGACCTCTTTTCATCAAATACCAATTATATTATAGAGCTCATGTCTCTATCTAACTTTTGACTTGGAAAATGTTAGAATCTCAACAATTGTTAGATGGACCAACACTACATTTTTTGTAAATAAAAATTCTGAAATCGAAGAGAGAACATCACTTATTCAAATGTATAATAGTGTATCACAACCAAGACTAGAACAGGGCATTGGTTGTTTGGACAACCTCAACTCTGCTGTAACTTAGTCTCATCTGCACCAGAAGCCCATTATTCCTTAGAGGCTTGTGAGGTGTTGATCTTCCACACTCACAGGGCAAATTCTATTTTATATTTGGTAAATATTGTTAAGTGGCACATTTGTTCTCTGATTTAAATTGTTGAACCCTAAAATGTAGAACAGTATGAAATCAACCTTGGATAATAAAACACGAAAGGTTGTTGAGTTTCTCTCTCCTTCACGTTTAGTGAAAAATTGAAGTCACCTCAGATTTCTGAAGACTTGTCTTAAATAGACAAAAACATCTAGGTTGCTATTACATGTCTTACAAGCAATATCAAATCAACAGCCACTCAGAATAAATAGTTCTCTGGGAAACCATTTCCATTCACCAATGCTTATGCAAAATGTAACAAAAATATTGTAACAAGAACCTGGAAAAACAGAAGTGGGAGAGAAAAACAAGTGTCATTTTATAAGATGAGAAAAAACCCCTAAAAAAACTTTACTGTGCATATCATCTGACTATCTATTCCCTGGGGGAAAAGTGTCAAAAGAAACAAGGAAGACTTGTCCCCACCAACAGATATTGTCTCATAAAAAAGGTGCTAAATAATAAGACAGGTTACCAAAATCCTAAACCCAGCTCTATGAAAAACTGGTTGGGTGGGTAGTCTTACAATTATCTGAGCAGTAATGAGTGTTATGTTTCCCATAGATACAGAAAAGACTATGTCTGTGCTTTTTGGCAATTCACCACTATCCATTTCCTCTCCTCCCTGTGATGCAGGAAAATTACATTTTTTTAAACTCCCAGTAATTACATGATCACTTGACTAAGATCTAAGCCAATGGAATAGGAATGAACATAATCTAGCTTTTGAAAACTGCTTTATATGGTCTCCCCTACGCTCCTCCTCCTTTCAGAACAATCTCAGAAGCCGCAGATGGCAGATGGCAGAGTTGTCACTCACCTGAGTCCCGAATAACCATGTAGAGAAGAGGTGGCCTGCCAACATAAACACTGTCCCTAGACAGCTGTTACTATCATTTAATCCACTGAAATTTTGGGGGGAAAGCTATTTCTTATTGTAACAATATTTCCTAACCAACAAAAAATCATTTTCATGTTTTAAGATTGATGTAAAGTACAAATTTACTTTGAAAATTTTAGGAAAATATAATACAGTTCAGAGGGGAGATAATTTGTCAAAATTTCATGTAAATTGTCCTTTAACCCTGACTTAACATGTTTTTTAAAGGTATCAACATGTTTCTATGTTTATATTACTATAAAACAATTTCTTATATTAACAAACAGGAATAGAAAAAAAATTTAATCTAAAATTTATCAGGTAATATACATCAAGTTTCTTCAGGTTTTCTTTTAAAGAATTCAGTAATAAATAAGATTTAAAGCCATAATTATATAAATAATTTTTCCAGTCTTTATTCTGATTGCCTAGCATAACTCTTGTCCAAAAGAAAGAACTAGACCTCAAAGATCTAGTCTAAGAGTTTGTGCAGAAGCTTCGAGGAATGGGCACCGTTCTCTATAGCCTCTAGACTTTGACAAGGGAGAAAGAATTGTTTCTCAGTTCTTCAGAGCACAAGAGTACAAGAAATAAAACTAGGATAATATTTGATCAGGTTATACCCCTTTCTGTAAATGGGCGATGCATACAGTGGTCAGGTATGCACCATTTCAGAAGTTTGTGATTTACTACGCAACCTATAACGAGAATTAACACTTTTATGACAATTCATAGTCAAAGAACATTCTCAAATTTTCCATTTCATTCAATGGCATCATCATCCTGTTTTCAAATTTTAATGTGAATCTTTACTAGTTGTTTCTAGCTTCATACTATCTTTGAGTTTCATCATTTATCTCCCATTTTCAATATCCAGCTTCTCAGATACACTTTTCAACCCCAATCTAGAGTCTCGAAAACTATTCTGATGTTCTTCACTCAAATACTTTCTCTCACTAATCCAGCTACCAAAGAAGGTGACCTAATATTGTTGTTTCATTTAAAAATAATTAAAACAGTTATCTTTTACTGAATGCTTAGTAAGTGCTGGAATCTATGCTGAATACTCTACATTTACTTTTTATTTTACACCCTCAACCACTCTATGTAGAAAATGTCCTTTTTCTTTTCACATAAAAGATTAGGAGACTAAGCCTTGTAGGTTAAGTAATTTGTCCTTACTTGCAGTCTCCAGTTCCAAAGGGACAAAATTCAAAACTCAAACCTTGGCCTATCTGACTTCTGAGACTGAAATTTGGCTATTATATTGTAGCGCCTTTAGAATAAAAATAAAAAGTCCCTTAATCCACTTATAGGTCTTTAAGTAGGGGTCTTGACAGGATTTGCTACACTACTTGACATACATATTTCATTTTAATTTGAAAAATTTCAAATTAATATTGAAAAGTGATACTGATGTATCAACTATTCAATTCAGCAAGTACTTTCTGTGTCTATTATGACCCCTCCACCTACTAAAGAGTGTGATATGCTGAATTATTTTTATTGTTAATGTGGCAAAACAACGTTACTCTTCATGTGGAAGCAGGGACTTCAGACTTGTTAAAAGTGATGTTTTGTATGAAAGACTCATGAAAAGGTAAGGCTGGCTAAGGATACATTCTGAATGGCTTCAAAAACTATTGACCTTCATCCTGAAAGCAATGCTGAGAAGTTGTCTAAACAGGCAGTCATGAGAGCCAAATGTTAACGTACAAGTGCTCCTCTGGTGGGAGGGTTCAGATAAACTGATGATGGAAAGACTCTGAAACCAGACAGAGCAATTAGAGGCTGTTTCAATAACATGTGTATAAAGGACAGTAAAAGGTACCAGATATATTTCAATGCCTGCCATCTGCTTATGATGTACCAGGAATGGCTAGAAATTTTGCATATAAAATTTCATGTTAATTTTTGCAAAAAAATAGTAAGCTAAAAATTACCTTGATGTTATTGGTAGAGAACTTGAAACTCAGAGAGTTTACATAGTATCTAACGTTGTGGAAGTAAAGGTAGGAAGATAAGAATTAATATTAATGATGTCTCAAAAATGTGTATCAGGATTGGTGTTTAAATGTGAGTGTGTAAGACAAGCTAAAAACCTTTGCAAGCTTTCAATCCTGTGATACTAGAAAATGGGGTGTTGTCATTCACGGATGAGAGCTAAAGCAAGCAAAATGGAGCCTCTTCTCCATGTATTTACTGTACATTCCAGATTAATTTTCCAGATAACTACCATTTTAATAATATATCCCTTCTATTCTCAACACACTTAATTTTACCATATTGTCTCCAAGTGATCATTGTGTGTACGTATCTAATGCATCCTCCAAAAACAATAATTTGCCACTACCAAGAGCAAAAGAATCATTGTATTTTTCTTTTCTAGTTGAATATTCATGGAGTGTTTGGTTAGCAAATTTAAGTTACTAAATTTTAGTACATGTGATTTAGTACAGGGAACAAAAGGAATTACAGGCATTGCATAGTGCTTGTAAGATTATTATTGTTGCTTCTATTGTTGTTTTGCAAAAATGATTCCAAATCTGGAGACTAACTTGTAGTTCATTATTGTGTTTATTATTTTTTAATGTTTTCAGTATACATTTCAGTTTGTAGCTCAAATCTAGACACCTAGTAAATGCTTAATAAATACTCATCACTGTTGCTTTTGGAAACTATTTTCTTCAGTTTATAAATGTGATATTCTTTCTTCCTCAAGAAGGGTCACTTACAATTCTCACTTTGCAAATGGAAAATGTCAAAATACTCATTGTATGGTTGAAAACATAAGCATACTTTATAGTATCCCAAATGTATAGTTTAAAAAGGGAAGATAAACATCTTAGTATTTTATTCCTACCCACCCTCTAGCCTGAGGTTCTTCCTTAAGTGCATGGCTAAGGAAGAAAATAAATGCTTCTAGTTGTTCCATGCTTTGTCCAAATGAGGTTAAGTTTCCCTTAAGCACATACAGTGTTTTATATGTGCCTGTATGTTTTCTTATCTATGACCACATTTTGCCCTTATAATAGCCCCAGGAGGTAAGTAGGTAAGAATTACTATCCCCATGGTGCACAGATAAGTGCCAAGTTCAAGGACCTTTCCTAAAATCACACAACTGGGTATTGGCAATCAAGTCTCCAGATAGACTGCCCATCCATCTTCTCTCTCCTAAAGCAGGCAACCTCTGAGGCTAACATTTTTCTCAATTAAAGTTATCCACATTAATTGCAGCTGTTTTCCAAGTACATGGAGAGGGGAGTGAACAGCTGTTCTTAACCTTAAAGAAAAGTGAGAGAACCACCACAGAGAATTTTCAGGCAATTTACGACTTGAGTCCAGGCCTGCATCTGCTGTGACAAATAGAAGAATGGGTTGGGTAATTACCTACAATGTTAGTCCCTGTAGATAGCCACTCTCCCTAAACCCCTCAAATCACTATGTCCTTAAAAGCATTCCCTTCCTTCTCTTAGTCTGACTCATTCTATGCTTAATACTGTGAGGGCAAGGACAGGGTCTTCGATGTCCCAGATAGCTGGACTGATTGGCTCAACTTGTGCTAATGAGCACAAGGGTGTCATTGAGGATCACAGAGGAGGAAAAACTGGCTCTGCTATACTGGAAACTGCTCAGGGTTCCTGATTACAAGGGCAGCTGGGTGAGTGTGGATGTCCCTTAACATCTTTCCCTGATCCCTAACAGGCCTAATTCAACTTGTTCTTCAAGGTCCAATTAGCTCCACCTTCGCCATGAAGCTTTCCCGGAATATACCAAGTTGATTTCCCACTTTAATCGAATCCCTCAGGCAATAGATGACTCCCTTTTGTCCCAAGTCCTAGCCTACCTTTCACTGTTACTTAATTACGTCCTTTACATACACATGCCTCCTAATTAAAATGAAAGGCCAGGGACTCTGCATTTTCTTTTTTGTATTTCTTACCCTACTCCAATCCCCTTCTTATTCCACTCTCACCCTCAACTAAAATAAGCGTCTGGCACAGGATTGAAGTCAGATGAAATATGACAATGTGAATGATTTCTCTAAATATGTTGGGACTTATCCATCCAAACAAATGCTGTTCCCTTTAAAGCAGTGTTCTTGGAAAGTTCCACATATTGCTGCCTTCGATGATTGCTTCTCTCCCAGATTGGTTTATTCTTTAGTGGAGAGATAGCTGATGTTCACTTTATTTTTGGATTGAATAATTTGCCCACTCCTGTGCTTGCCCCTGACCAGTAGACCAGGCACACACCCCTGATTTTTTTCAGAAAGTTTCCAGCATGAGGCCTTCTAGTTGGGATTTTAGAGGTGCAGCAAATGAAATATTAGAGAGCAGCTCAAATATATAAGTACCTAACCATTGAACGTCCTTCCATTCTTCACTCCCTGTGCAGAGCAGGTCTTCCCACTTCAGAGCCTCCATCATATTGGGAATTCCAAGAGAGCACTCTCTCACTCTGCAGGGCTGCGCTGTCCCGACTCTCCCAGCCTTGCCAGCCAGCGAGCTCCAGTTCAGTGCTAAACAGGCATTACTATTCTTTCTTTGCTTCATGACCTAGCATCGCATCTTAAATAATAAATCCAAAAATCAAGTATTTAACCATTCAAAACTCATTCCCATTTGCAGTGATAAAGGAATTCAGTGAAGGCAGTGAGCAATGTGAACTTGAGAAGTCGGATAAGTCTTCATGGACCACCGGGACCCACCATAGTGGGTGAGTAAAAGATAGGGGGAAGAGGTAGGAGGGTATTTCAGAGAGCCACACAACCAAAAATACTAATACATCTTCTATGAGGCTTTAACAACGAGGTTGAGGGCTATTCTACCGTCACTACCTTCATAAATCCAGATAATATCATTAAATCAAGAAATTGTCTCCATTTGGGAAAAGGTTTTCGATGAAAGTATTGCCACACCTTTGAAAGGTACGTTGAAAATGTCACTAAGTTATGTGGCTTGGAAAAATTAGTTACACAGTCTAGGGCCATACCACCTTGAACGCGCCCGATCTCGCCTGAAAAATCAGTTACACTTTGTAGACCTTGACTTCTTCGTCTTTAAAACTCAAATAATGATTCTTGTCCTGTCTCTCTTGGGATAAAGATGAAGGTCAGATGAGGTCATATATGTGAAGTACTGTGAAAAGCACTGGTACAAATGTAAGTAATTAATATCTGATTTGGCTGCTACATTGGAAGAGAATGCAGCTATCTGAAGATGAAAGTGATATCCGTTTGAGTTACATATTTTGAACTCACTTCCACCCAGAGCCAAGGCTTCTGCATGTGAAATCACCAGGCAGGTATAATTAGGCTTGACAAAAGATGGTTCTCTTCTCCTTTCTTTTTGCTTCACCTTCTACAATTTTGGATCTAAGGAGTAGTTGAAGTTTCAGAAGAATCAATTTGAAAATATCTACTTAGAGCTACTCTGTATCTCAACATCTATTACAGAAGGAAGGGTTGTTTAATGAAATTTGATGAATAAATGAAGTTGCAGACCAACAAAGACTTGGAATTTATTTGTTAATTAATTTAGTAATTTATACCAAGAATGTATCCAGGTCATTTAGGAAATAGCTCCTCTTTCTTGTGATTTAGATCCACTAGTTAATTGGTTTCTCTGCCCGGCTGATTGTCAGTCGAGACGCCTACATTGCTTATAACTAGCATGTTTATAAACAGAGCAAAGTTATTAATTTAATCTGCTTTAGTTGGTGGGCAATGTAAGGGAACCGGCCTATGTGTACATCATTCCCTTGGGATGTTGTATGTTTGCTGGATTACCACCTTAGAAAAAGTCAGGTTGTGTCTGCCTACACAACACCCTTAAGACTGGACTATTTAGGCTAGCCAGCCAAACAATTCATTGATTCGGTGGTACATATCCATTGCTTGACTGAACTTCTGGTTGTTTAATGGAACTGCATGGTTAATGAACTTTGATTGGTTGGCCCAATAATGCTGTGGAGACAGATTCTTTATTATTTTTTCTTTAAAAAATTTATTTCCTTGAAAAGACTAATGATTACATTTAATCACCTAGATACAAATAATCGGCCTAGGTTAATATAAAAGATATTGGTTTGGGAACTAAGAGATCTATATTCTCATCTCGTCCTACCTCTCCCATTACCTATTTGACTTCAGGAAATGCATTTCAACCCCCCACCCCGCCTTTTCTCCCCATCACCACACTCTTTCTGACCTCTCACTCCCAGCCTCAATTTTATCACTTATAAATGAAACACTTAAACCAGATCTCAAATTTGGGTTTCATGAACTTCTGATGCTATATTCATACCACCCTTTTCACTAGAGAATCCGTGCTTATATAGGCTTCAAGCCTCTAAGTACTCATTACTCATCTCTAGTATAGATAGACTTATAATCTATTATGAGATAGATTCTATTTTAGAGAAATGAAGGGTACATGCAAGGCTTCCCATTGGAGTTGACACCTAAGCTTCATATTGGACTATGGGTAGAGGTTAGACTCGTGAAAAAGGAGAGAACAAAGGGGAGAGTTTCAGACGGGAGCAGAATTATGATCAAAGGCATGGAGATATGAGGAATAGCAGTGCTTCTAAGAACATAGCTACTGCTCAACTTACCTTGAGTGCAAACAGGGACAGACGGCACTAGTTAGCCCTGGATAATTAGGCAGTGCCTATGGTGTGGTGGCTCATACCTGTTCAATGAATTATAGGTTCTACCTTCTTTCAAGACTTGTTTTAAGTGATGACAAAGACCCATACAAGGAAGCTTACATTCATAAGCCTAGAAATTCCTGATGGCTCTGGAACAAGAAATTAGTGCCAATGTGCAATGTGGTTGGAAGGGAAAAGAGGTTTGTGTTAAAGCAGGAATGCCATGTGGGAAGCTGTCACAGCCATCTAGGTGAGAAATGAGGGGGACCCACACCAAAAGGCAGTGAGGTGAATATGCAAAAGAAATTATTTTACTTGGCACAGCTGTTACCTGAGAGATTACGGGCAAGAGCTGTGAAGGGCAGCACGGTTGCTGTGCGCTCATTTAGGACTGTGGTGAGTAAGGGTATATTTTACTTTATTTATTTCTTAAACTAGCAGTTACAAAAACATGTCAAAGCTGCACACCAATTAATGAACCCCTGCAGGCTGGGCTGAGGTTTTATTAGAGGCTATGGGAGATCTGTTGGCATGGCAGCCAAAGGGAGGCTTTGGCTCACAGTGGCCTACATCCATGGCAAAGCTGCATTCCTCACTCCACAGACAGCTATCTCAGTTATGTTGTCTGAGAAGTGTTAGGTCTGAGATTATTACCCTGGCTTTACCAGCCAGCCAGCCAGCCAGCCAACCATGCATGTTCAAGCATACGATGCACCCAATACAGTGTAAGGCAAAGAGCAGAGCTGAAGAAAGACAGCTTCTACCTGAGCCCCTGCCTGCTCACTTACCAGCCCTGTGACACACCCACAAGACAAGGGCTAAGCTGATTCCCCAAATGATGTCAGGGTGACTAGTGGCATCTCCCCTAAGCCTCCTTTCTCCATCCACTGAAAACTTGCTCTATACCTCCCCACTACCCTGCCATGAATAGCTGTTGTTGATGAGAGCACTGGGCTACATTCAGATACCTTCACAAACCCTTTCTAAACCTCTCAAAGGTTTCGAAGTGGGAGGTTAAGCCTTCTACTTCAAAACCTCAAAAAATAATACAGTGTGTGAATTTCAGTGTCCTTTTCCTTCCAGCTGCCTAGCTTTACAGCTTGTCTTCTATTCCTGTCTATCGCAAATTTAATAAACTAAACGAGGTTAGAAGTTCCTGAATGATAATAGCTTCAGAAAGCTGACCTTCTTCAAGAGAATGTGCGTTTTTCTTAGCAAACTTCAAAGCTTTAAATCAAAGCATTATAGGAACAGAGATGAAGATACCATTGCAGATGGGATGGGAGGTAGCTCAGAGGAAGACCCTATGAACTTCGACTTCTGATCCTTAAGCACAAGGAATGTATGATTTGTTTTTTAATGGAGTATGACTTTATGCAAAAAACCCATCTTGTATAAGAATAAAACTTATTATTTGCAAAGGCTAAGATGTTTCACTTTTGATATTGATACCAGTCAACCCCATTATGATGAAAACTTAGCTGAGATGTCCATGCTCCAGATGCAGGCCACTGAATTCAGACCCAATGGCCCATAATTTAAGTCTGACTTAGGATCCATTTCCACATGGAGCTAGGATCCATTAGCTCTCCAGGTAAGAAGCTAAAGATTCTAAGAGCCACCCAGTCTTAAACATGCATCGAGTTTAGGCTGTGATGAGGGGTTGCTAACAGGCTCCTTGGCCTAAGACTTCTTGCCCCAACTGCATGCCACAAAGCCTATAACCTCACCATTCAAAACTCACTCCCTTGAGTTTTTAAATTCACCATTTCTTTACTAAGCAGAACCAGGTGAGGTCTAAAGCTGGTTCTGATCCATACCTTTAATAGATCATGTTCTATCCCAAATTTCAGCAGGGCAGATTATAACTCAGGAACTCATAGACCAATGATAAGTTGATAATGGACTTCCAGGGACCTGTGGACACTGGAAATACAAGCAAAACTTCTGTTTCAACACCAGAATCCTCATTCCTATCTCTTAAGGGGAGTGATAGGAAACCTTCAAATTCATGCAAATGCACTTCTCTGGAGAAAAGCCCTCAAGTTTCATCACATTCCTAATCAGGTTATTGATACAAAGAGATTTAAAATGATAAAGAGACACAGAATAGGATAAGGGATGCGAAGTAGTTTGGCAGGGCTGGGGGAGGGGAGCAAGTCTGAACGGGGTGGTAGAAAGCCCTTGAGACTAAGTGTCCTACGGTCACATCTCATCTGCAGACTCAAAAGTGGCTTCTAATCCTGACTCTTGTTCAGTAGTTGTCCGTGCCATGTCCTGACCATTGTAGCAGCTCCTCCAGACCACCTGTGGGGTTGGGAATGCCAACCCCAGAAGAGGCACTTTGAGGCTCTGCCCTTGGGACACCTTGTCACACGACTTTCTACAACTGGTCCCCCCACACTGTTTAGAATCTCTCGTGAAAAAGCTGTACTATGCACTTAGGCATAGAAACCACTTCATTTCTCACCTTTTCTGTACTCAAGTTGGCCTGAACATTTGGGGTCTGGCAAAGGCCTTGTCACTGCTACAAGGAGGCAGAGCAGGGATCTGGTTCAGACCTGGGGAAGCTTGTAAACACACTGGGCTGAGCTCAGCTCTGGCAGGGAGGGTGCCTTCAGGGACTGGGACAGACGGGTCAGACCTACAGTCCAACCTCTCCTAAAGAAATGGCAGAGGGGACCCACACCACTTAGAGCAAACATTTCCTTGCCTGTTACCGTTTCAGGCAGGTGCAAAGAGCAACCTCTAGAAGGCTTACAACCTATCTCAGACAGATAATCAGGCACCTACCCATACAGCCAGAAATAATGCATGCTGCCAGATTTATTTTGGCCCTATGCCTCACCCCAATGCCTCCACACCTCTCCCCATGTACACATGTACACATAGTCTCAAAGCTTACCAAAGCAAGGAAGATAGAAAAAAATTCCACTAAGAATAACATTTGCCATAGCTTCGCAGTAATATATGCCCATTAAGGAATCTATAGGAAGGTAGAGAAGGAAGTAAAAAGTACCCATATTCATATCAACA